>CATIWM010088345.1:0-67166 GCA_949671775.1 Mallotus repandus | reverse complement strand
AATAAATATTAACTAAATAATTTATAATTTATGTGACCTTCAAGCTACAACAATTCACACACATAATTAAGATACAAATGCTTTTATTTATTAAATTTACCTATCAATTAGCAAAAATATGAAAATATTTATAACATTATTTAATATTTTTATAAATAAATGACTTAAATAGAAGTTTTAATTCACCAAATCAAAAGTCTCAAATAGAAGTTTTAAAAGTCACAATTAAAAAATATAGGGAGTCAATTATATATTTTACAAGGACTTAATTAGATATAATGTTAAAAAATATGGGAACTAAAATTTTGATGGAGGGATTCAATGTATAGAAAAATAAAAGTATAAGGACTCAATGAAGCAACAAATAAAAGTATAGAGATTCAATTGAGCCAAATTGAAATATAAGGATTCAAAGAAAAAATGCGAATAATTAAGGGACCAAAAGTATGGTTTTTCTTTAGTAAAATTGTGATTTTTTTTTTTTGATTGAGAAGATGATGAAATTAGAAGGAATTTTTTTTTTCAATTTTTTGTTTTAATCTCTGAATTTGTTTTTATTAGTTCGAAGGTTGTTTTTAACACTACATATGCTTAAAAGCATATGATATCAAGACTTGTCTATCATCATATCACATAAATCTTGAATTAATAAATGTAAAAATTGCAACCAGTGAAGTTTTTATAGAAATAATAAAAGTTAGAAGATGCTAACAGTTAACCATGTAAAACTTGAGGGGTAAAACTATGTATTTGCCACAATTTTGCCTTCCTCATATTGTGGAGAATTATAGAGGACATGGTATATAGGCTGGCATCACTTGTGATCAGTCACCATTAAGGATTCAGTTGATTGTCCAGCAATTTGGAATGAATCTTTCCATTTGGACATGTAAAATTAACTTTTTCTAATACATTATTGTACTTGTACACAAAGTTAAACGTGCAAAAATCTAAAAGGACAAGGCAAGAGCAAACTAACAAAAATGGGCATTTAAAAAAGATTACCAAGGTAGAAGCTCTTCAACAATAGTAATAAAAAATATATAATACATTTGCTGCCCCTATACTTGACATAATTTGTCAGTTTGATACCCTTAATTTATAGTTTATTTCAACACTTAAACTAGCTTAAAATGCACTAATTTAATATCATAATATATCTACCACCCTTTGTACTTGCCACTTTTTGTTAATTTGACATCTCTACCTGCAGATTTTAGTCAGTCAAAGATATGGTACATACTAATTTGCTATTTCATATCACGTGTCTGACAGGAGTTTCAAAATTATATTTTACAAAAATTCAAGTGTTAAAATGATAAAATTATAAGTTAAAGTTTCAAACTAATTAAAAGTGACAAATACATATTGTGCCACAAAAACAAATTGATGGGTGTGTTATATCATGTGCTGGTGGGTGTTAACCACCCAGACTAAAGAGTCTGGGTAAAGGGTGTAGGTATGATACACGTACTTATGTGCCGGTCTACTCATACCAGACCTCCATAATCTGCGAAATTTTTGGAGGCAAGGCCCTCCCCTTTTGAGTAAAAGTTGCTATTTTATGAAAAGACGTTCAAAGAAAAAATGTACAATCATTATGAAACATATTCACATGGAAACCCATTGAAGGACCGTGTTGACATCAGAGACTGTCTCATTGTTGTCTCTTTACCATAACATATCTTTATTCCATTTTGAAAATTTCCAGAAGATCACCATGTCTCCAATTAGTCTTTTCCCAGTTGCATTACAGGTCACGCATGTTGTCTTCATCTACTAGGCAAGTTATGAGATACAAAGAGAACAACTAAAATCCAAGGACCTAAGTAAAACAAGCTTTAACAAATAAAAAGAAATCCAATACAGTATACGCTTTAAACTGGAAGAGCTTTAGCTGGAGGGGGGAGTGTCTAAATTATAGGGCTTGTTGACTCCCCCTCGACATTATACCTTTCTTTTTGGTAATTTGCATATTCTTATGGTGTTAAGAACTGCATCAAATAATCATACATCAATAATAACTATAAACTGGATGATCGCTAGTGCAATCCTTTCAACCCACTTCAATCTCTACTGCTCACTGAATAATTACAGGCCTTATTCTGCATTTGCTGCTTCTGTCAATCCAAACTGCAAAACAAAGCCAGTTACTACAAGAGTTACATGCAACAGCAACAGCACTTAGGGTGAAGGGTAAGTGTATATATATATCATAATAGAGGAATAAAGATTTTCACATCTAGGTAATCACGAAATCCATGCCTTTGAGAAAATATTTTTCTTTGATGCTTCCAAGCATGGATGACAACATATTTTGAGGCATTCTAATAAGTCAAGTATTGCAACAACCAATATTCAAAGACATTCTTGAAAGCATATGACGAAAATTTCTCAAAGTACAGTTTAGTTAGTTTACTAATCCAAACTGCCAGGTAAACTAAGACCATGTCATAGGAATGCCCTTGTGCATATCAGAATAATATCTAATCACCAAATTCCTTGGTTATTAATCACCAAACAACATCAAGGTTACAGTTCGCAAGAGCAATCTTATCTACACCAAAATGAGATGTAGTCCACCAGAATTCCTAGAACCTTTTATATGCTTGTTGTCAACAATGATGGAAAAGACTTGCATTCAGTAGTTCCTCACCAGATAAACAAAAGGCCTTGCAAGATTTCTGCCATAATAAATTACCTCTCCACATTGAATGATCGCATCTGTCCGTGCTTTTTATCATTCACAACTAGAATACCTAAAATTGACCACAACTCTGAATTTTAGCAGATCATCAGGTCTTGAATATAATTAACTCTCTTTCAACCAGCCGTAGTTGTAGTATGGAATTCAGCTACTGACAGTCTAACCCTAATCTAGAAACAATAATACTTTTAAGCATTTGATTCATAGGGAACAAAATGACAAAAACCTACATCGACAACAGCTAAGATCCTATTTCAAGAAAACAGAATTCTTTGTATAACCTTAACTGCACCTCGTATCTCTACTTTTTTACATTTATTATATGAAAGTTTGAATGCTCACCAACAAGTTTCATGCTGGACCCAGCCAGCATGGAGATTCTATTAGAAATGAAGAATATATCCTCTAAAATCGTGTCATCTGCTGCAGCATCTGGGAACTGGTTGACTGGGAGACCAACTGCTCCGAGCTTGGGGATGGTCTTATCATATGGTTAGTAACAGCCGGGCTGCCAAGCCCTTGTCTAATCATCTCTCTAGGATTGTTATTATTTGTTTCTGAGTGTGAGGGCTCCCTCGATGCACGAATCTGACAAGATGGGCAGTATAAAATAAGTTTTAGGATGCCACAGGAGGAGGATTCAAATTAACCATCAATAGTGATTGTGCTTACCATGTCAAGACGCTTCTTGTGGATGTCACTGGATAACTGCACATTTTAAACAAAAGATATCAAAATGTATCTCTTGAAATGTTATTTTGTTTGTAAATAGAGTTTTGAATAACATGACTGCCTTAAGAGTCTGGCTCCACATAATACCACATTGAGGGGGGGGAGGGGGGGGGAGAGGGGGGGAGAGAGAGAGAAGAGAGAGGAGGGGAGGCTTAGAGGGAGATATGATATGAGCACCAAGTCAATATGGCTTTTTCTTCAAGTATAAAATCACCACCTTTATATAAAAGAAAAGAAGATAAAACAATCATTGTTTTCTGGAAGAGAAAGGAGGGGGCGGGGTTAGAGGGAGATATGATATGAGCACCAAGTCAATATGGCTTTTTCAAGTATAAAATCAAGACCTTTATATAAAAGAAAAGAAGATAAAACAATCATTGTTTTCTGGGTCATTATAGCTCAAATTTTAACAAGCAAGTGTATGATACAATTATAAATATTTCCATTAATTCATCCTACTATGATTGCATTCTGTCTCCAGATACTAATTTGATATTATAAAGCGGAAATAATGCCTTGATTTACAAATGGCTAATAGAAAAAGGTCAAATGCTTACAGGTTTCCTTTGGAAATTTCGTCCTTCAGTTGAAAATCCAGGAATCGTCAGATGCCAATTCTTCTCTGCAAATGATTTTCAACTTATCAGTTCATCAAAACATAATTTTCTTCACTTTAGAATAATATATCTGAAGCACATATATCAAAACCATTCTCATGCCTGTGACACAAATACTAAAGTAATAGAGTGGGAATCAGACAGAGAAAATATAGCCCAGCGTTTATACCGGGAAACAACAACCCACAGGAAATATCAACTATCACTTCTATCAAGCGATTAATTTAGTATCAGTTGGATTTTGATGTTTGGTTTGTGAAAATAGTATGATGTCATTACCAGAAGCTCCTTAGCATTTTAGCAATTATTCATATGATGCATCAAATAAACAATTAAAAAGTGTCATCTATAAATTGCAAGAAAGGATGCAGAGAGCCTCATATAATACCAAAAGACATCAATGACAATAAAATACTTGACATGGAATGTTCTTCCAATTGAAACAAAAGTTTTGGCCACATATCTACAGTTTGCAATTCCTTTTTCTGTGTAGGCAGTATTATTGCAAAATCAGAAAGCTAAAAATAATATCACTGTGTAACTGGTTAATCATGCCTGTTCCACATCCACATCTCGTGGTGCTATTTTTTTTATCATGTGTAACATAACCAATAAGAGTATTCACTAAAATCAATGATTAAATCAGTATGTGGCATAACAACAACTTAAAATAAAACATGAAAAAAAAAGCAGATAAAAATGCTTAGAGTACAGCACAAACCTAAGTGTAGCAATAAATCCTTGGACTCTAATGTTGAAGATTTTCGGTGCTTGGCCAAACTGCATGCAAACATAGTCACCTGCATTTTCATACAAGAAAACATGATTCTGCATAAAAGATGCAAAGCTCGGTCTCCAACCAAAAAACAAAATTACTTGACAATTTTCAATAACAAATATTATCATCTGAAAATCTACCAAAGCTTCATAAAGGCAAAATTCCCACAGTGCTTTACTTGTGTAGCTGTGTCATGCTATGGTTCTCACTAGCATTGTAGAATAACCAAGAGCTAACTACAGTCATTGCATATGCCCCGTAATTAAAAAAATTGACTTAAGTAAGATTGCTGAATTTGCAAGCACAAAAACTAAATGAGCATTCAATGTTGATGTTAATTCTATTGCAGTTAAAAAAAAATTTGAAGAACCAGAGGCACATCACAAACCAATTACTAGCATACCTATGGACATGCAATGCATGCATTGACACCACACAAAAAACATGCATCGACCCACACATTTATGCTCGCATATCTTGGATTATGTTCGTATTTTCACAGTAGATTAAGTGTGTTACAGAGCCTCACATTATCAATAAAGTCATCAGCAATTTCCAAAAGAAGCTCTTCAACCTCAGGATCCACCTTTCCCTGTGAATCCACCTGAGCACATCCAAATATTAATACTTCTGACACTATCATTATGCATCAAAAAGCAAGAAAGGGCACAAATGTAACGGTTAAATAATAAATAGCATATGTAATAAAATACTGGAGAGACCTGTGAAACCAAGTCCTGTATTTTTCTCTTCCCAAGTAGTTGATTAGTTGCTTCTGTTCCTTGGCTTGAACTCCCACCAGGTGTAGTTGTACCAGATGCTGTTGCATCTGGTTGTGACCCTGTCAAACTAAGAGATTTCTGGCCAGTGGGTCCTTGCATCCTTGGAGATTGCTGTTGCTGTTGTTGATGCAAAGGCACTTGTTGTTGTAATTGCTGCTGTGGTTGTTGCTGCTGTTGCAGTAGTTGTTGTTGCATCTGCTGTTGTTGTTGTTGTTGCTGCTGCTGCTGCTGCTGATGCAATTGTTGATGAGTCATTGCTGGCTGTTGCTGAACCAGCTGTGATAACTGCTGTGGGTTTAGTGCCATGGAATTCTG
The DNA here is from genome assembly GCA_949671775.1 of Mallotus repandus. Lineage (NCBI taxonomy): Eukaryota > Viridiplantae > Streptophyta > Magnoliopsida > Malpighiales > Euphorbiaceae > Mallotus > Mallotus repandus. The sequence goes on along the minus strand of CATIWM010088345.1, from coordinate 61,235 downwards.
GTGCAGCTGAGAAGATGAAGCCAATTGCTGCTGCAAAAGAACCTGTGGCTGCCTCTGTTGTTGAAGACGGAGAGAAGGTGAGGCAGGACCAGACATTCCTGTCATCTGCTTCAGCCACTGTTGCTGTGGCAGAGAGTTCTGCATCATAGATGGCTGAGCATTCTGAGCCATCCCAGACAGTTGAGGATTCATAAATGCTAGTGATGATGTCCTTGATAGGTTTGTAACCTGTAGGTTTTAGAGATAGCATCATAACTAATCAAGACAAACACACCAAATGGAACGAAAACATCTAAAAATAAATGCATTGAACATAATGATTTCAAAAGTTGCAAGTCCAACAAATGTTTCCTGTGCATACTGAAAGAGATAAAGGAAGAAATACCACTTATTAATGTTAGAGAGGAATACTTTATTACAGCATAGTGACAACAATAAGCTCAGCAGATCCAGTGACAAGAAGCATAATGAAGCGATGTTATTGCTACCTGAGATGAGGTGAGTGGATTTTGCTGCGCCAATTGTTGTCTCATTTGTCCAGCATTCATCCGTTGTTGAGCAAATGCGAGAGCGCCATTAGGCCTAAGTTGTGAGGTCAAATTTAGTGAACTCATCATTCCCATTGCTTGCATTGCCTGCAAAGGTTGCCCTGGAGAACTACCAGGATGGAATTGGGACCCTTGAACCAACCCAGCTTTCTGCCTCGGCTACACCCAAAAATTCACTTGTTTTAGACAGAATCATTTTTAGTATTACCATACTAGAAAATAAATATTTCACTAATTCAATCACAATGGTATAACTGACATCTTTCCACACACAAATTCTACTAATCTGATCAACATACAATTATTTGAAAAAGGTTTATTACGTATAAGGAGTGCAGATAATGGATTTCACATCTCAAAGCAATAAAAATATCACAATAACACTCCATTGTTTGAATTTTACTTGTTCATCATTTTCATAAAAAATAGCTCATACTTTTCCAATGTTCAGATAGTAAACAACGAGCAAATATAAACCATGCAATAATTGCAAATCCCCATTATGACTTTCAAGCAACATAATTGCCCCAATTGTCAAAATCCAAAGAAGAAAAGACATCCAATGGCATTGATGCATTATTCAACCATTAGTTCACATGTGCAAAAGTTTCTCCATACCTAGCCTAACAACACAAAAGGTATAGTGAATCTAACAGACTACTATTACAAGTCTTTCACCATCATTAGCTAGACAATTAACAACTTTAAAGCACTCTTATTAAGATAAATTTTTACTGAACTTATTACTGTATAAGCAAAACTGATCAAACCTTTCTATAATTGAAAAGTTCTGACCGTTATATTCAAAAAATTCGTACTGATAGAAGATATGACACAGAAAGCAACACATAGTGCCCGGAAACGCATGCTCAATTAAAAGTCCAACTCCTATGAATGAACATCTTTAACACAGAACCAAACATATATATAATAAAGATAAGAACAATGCACGTCCGTTCCAACATGAAGGGTATATTCATTTAAATAGCAACTGAAAGCTAAATATAAACAGAACTAGAAATAAATTGACCAAATTGAGTAAGTACCGAGGCCAACAAAGTTAACTGAGCAGCAGCAGCCGCCGCACCTGCACCTGTCAACATAGGAAGATGCCCACCTTGACCTATAAGAGCAGAGCGTGACAAGTTAGCGCCACCCAGTTGCTGGTTCTGTGAATTCTGTTGCAAATTCGGTTGAATTGGACCAGACCCACTAAGATTAACTTGACCATAAAGCCCTTGTTGCTGCCTTAAAACGGTACCGTATTGATTCTGCTGCTGCTGTTGCTGTTGTTGGGTAATTTGGGTTAAACGAGACATAGAAGGAGATCTTTGAAGGGCTTGTGAAATTTGATAATTTGCCATGCCTGTCACATTCTGCTGCTGCTGCTGCTGTGGAGGTGAGGAAATTTGCGGGTCAAGAGAAGGAGAATTCTGAGGTAAATTTGAGGGAGTTTGAGGTTGGACTTGTGGCGGAGGGGGTGGTGTTAGAGCTGATGTAGAGTTTGAATTCGGATTTGTTAACGTCGTTTGTGGCGGTTGTGGCTGTGATTGTGACTGTGATGGCGGTTGTGGTGGCGGTGGTGCTGGGTCTATTATTGGACTTGGAGAAGGGATTGGTTTAGGCGATGAAGCTGCTGCTCCTCCTCCACCTCCTCCGCTTTCTGCCATTGGCGGGGTTTTTTGGGTTAGGTTTTTCAATTCTACTGCTATGAATCCATTGATTTTCGTTTTTGTTTTTGTTTTTGTTTTTTTTTTCGCTAATCGGAAATCGCAGACACTTTCGTCGACGAAGCGAAAGTGATCGAGAGGAGAAGTAGGCTACGTCAACATCTGGGCCGCGCTAGAGGAGGTGGTGTCGCACGTGAGATTGTTGGGTTGGGTTTTGAGAAGTCAAATATACGTGGCTTTATTTTATTGGATATAGAATTTGCTATGAAGTCCAATTTCACGAATTTTTACCTAGGTGTATTACACCTAGCAGTAACGAAACAAACAAGTTCACATGTGTCTCACTGTTACTAAAAAGTAAATTACTTAATCAATATAATCGCCAATTCTATCTTAAAGTGTAATATACCTGTGTTTGTAGAGACCATCGCGGTACTATCAAGCATATTCAAGTGAAACATCTGTTTAGCCCATCTCCTTTGCATTCGGAGCTGCTAGCAATCTGTCGGGCAGTGGAGTTTGCTAATCAATATCCCCACAAACCTTTTATCATTGAGTCAGACTGCTTATCTGCTGTTCAACCGTGCTCAGAGTTATCAGAAGAATGGCCGTGGGAAGTTGATGCTGTTGGGCAGGAGATTAGAGATTTTGTCTTCACTCATGGTAGCTTAAGTTCCAATCATGTTAAAAGAGGAGCCAACCAAGTTGCTGATTGGTTGACAAAGAATGACTCTGCAATGTTTTTTAGTGGCTTTAGTTTTTAATGTTGATCCTGCATTCCTGAATCTTGTTCTCAAGGAACAGCTGTTGTAATTCTCTTCTGTTAATGGATTTATTTGCTAAAAAAAAAAGTGTAATATACCTACATTAGGTAAGGATGTCCAGCCAAGTTTTATTAATTATTTGTTGCAGAGTTTCAAGTTAGACCTGAAATCTCGTCATAAAATAATTGAGTTTTGATTAGTTTTAGTACGTACATATTATACCTGTAAGAAACACAAATTCTTGGATTGAACTTTTAAATTAATTTATATAAACGAAAAATTTTATCTTTCAACATAAACAGAACTCAGCAGGAAAAGTGAAAGGCATCCTAACTTTGTATGCCCATCAATGTGAAACACAAGTTCAAAATCGAACTGGAATTAATTTACATAAACGAAGGGAAACACGAACTGACAAATATATCTGAAGTTGAGATGTACACACTCAATAACAGGCTAATGCTGGTGCACAACATGTGGTAATGTACATTGAAGTAGTTCGCTGAAACAGTTGAAAACAATTGCAAATGCTAGAACGCAGGCTGGCATGTTTGCGACTTCAATACAAAAACTGAAGCCTAAGTTACAGATATTCTAGCCAAATTAAAACCTGTATTTGACAAATTCTGTACATGAAGAAGAAACCCCAACCTTCCTATAGCATTGACGCACTCATAGGATTTGCAAAAAAATGTCTACGGTATACTGACTTCGATCCTCCATTGCTGCTCCCAAGAAGGGCTCCTAGCAAGGCAGGGGGACCCGTTGATAAAGTTTGATGCATCTTTCTGACAATAAGGTGTTTATCCAAAATCATCAACTCTAACAGACTCCGGCAGCTCTACAAAAGAATCAGAAACACCAAACAATAGTAATGCATGAGCACATTCATAACGTGAGAGTTCCAAGATAGGGATTTGTTCCTGTCTCACTCCCCTACTTTTACCATCTAACTTTTGAGCTAAGATACAAAATACATACCTGGGGATTCAATACATCAATCTGGTGGATAATATTTTCCTGTCACAGAAAAATAAGCAAGGAAAGGTGAGAAAAGCATAAACTGAAGTTCTATTTACTTAACAAAGCACTTATTTATATTAAAACTTTCAAAATAATTAAGGGAACTCCATCAGAGTAAATATGGCTTTAAGAACTATCAATTACAAGTCAACCCATCAACAAAATTGGCAAACTTTACAAAGCAACAAAGAAATTCACACCACACAAGCATTCAAACATCAGGAAATCAGAGTTTACTTTTAAAATAAGAATCCTACGAGTTTAATTTCTATGTTAATTTTTGCCAGCTGGTAGTTGTTACATTGTGCTAGGAAGGATGTTGAACAAGTATGATTTTGCAAAAAATGAGAATATTTAATAGTATTTAGGTCACAAACAAGTTACAATAAGGAATTCTAATCACTCAAAAGAGGAAAAAACTTTTACCTCTAGTATGCCTGGGCTTCTCATCACAATGCCATGAACACGGCGTACAAGTCCATTGTAGACAACTTTATTCACGCTCCCATTTCCATTTATCCATGGCAATATTGGCATATGCAATTCACTTGAGGAGAATCTTTGGGTTATAATGTCATTACTTTGTTCTGGTAGACCTTTGTCTTGCAAGCTGCCTTCATGCACGTTGCTCCTTTGTGTTTCAATCAAGGGCATATCATCTTCAGGAAGATTAAGAATAGTAACTTTGTGCAGACCATGGTCGCCTACAGCTGCCACATTCTGTAAACTAGCGCCTACTACATCAGACTGGAAGACTGACTCTTTACTTCTTCCTAAGGACTTCACCACTGAATATGGGTCAAGATCTTGATGGACACTCCCTAATGAGGTCAAAAAGTACTTCGAATGATATAAAGCATCAACAACATGAACAGAGTCATAAGCATTGACCTGTAACATAATGAAGAAGGTTAGAAATTTCTTGAGGTCCAAGTTCAAGTCCAAGTTTGCCCCCACGTACGTGAACATAAGAGATTTAAGAGAGAAGCCATTACTAATGCCAAACTTAAGCCCCTGATCTTCCACCATAAAGACAAGATTAGGGATGTAAACGAGCCGAGCCGCTCGAGAGCAGCTCGGTGTTCGGCTTGATAAAAGCTCGTTCGGGCTATTATATTGAAGCTCGTTTAATAAACGAGTCGAGCTCAAACTATACAAAACTCAGCTCGTAAAGCTCACGAATAAGCTCAAATAAAAGCTCGTAAGTCAGCTCGTAATTTTAATGTTTAGTAATTTGATTTTATATATATATATATATATATATATATATATAATATAAATTCGTGTTGTAAAAAAATAGTATAGAAAATATATTATTTGAATAAAATCATAATTTTTATTAAATATATTATAATATATTTAATAAATAATTTATTTTTAATTTTTTTAATGTATAATTTTAATTTATAGTTTATATTTTTTAAAATTTCTTTAGACTCGTTTAAGCTCGTGAACACTAAGTGAGATAGTGAGCTCGGCTCGATTATAAATGAACCAAGCAAGAGCTAGCCAAGCGCAGCTTGGTTTGGCTCGATTACACCCCTAGACAGGATGATAACTTGCTGAAGACAAATAGATTCAGCAAAAACTCAAAACAAAAACCATCATCCTAGAATTCAGATCATATTTTCTCAACTCTTAAAAGTCTAATAATCTGGAAACTGACAATTCTTTTGAGTGACAATCCCAGCAAATTAAACATATTAATAAAAAGGGGAAAGCATGGAAAACCACCTTGTGGTTTCACGGTTTTAGACTTTTAAGTAAGTGGTTTTTTTTGTGACACTTTTAAATACGTGTTTTAGTCGTTACACACTTTTTAGTATATGCGTCTAACACCGTTAACTTCATCCTATATGGCGCGGACGTGGACATTATGCGGCGCTGACACGTAGGCACCACGAAGAACGAAGTTAATGGTGTTAGACACATATATTGAAAAGTGTGTAATGGCTAAAGCACGTACTTAAAAGTGTCACCAAAAAAATCACGTACTTAAAAGTATAAAACCGTGAAATCACAGTGGTTTTCCATACTTTTCCCTAATAAAAAGTAGAAAACAAGAACCACACTGTAGGATGGCCAGGAACAGAAATTGAAAGGCAGAACCCACACACACACCCACCTACATATACATGTGCCAAGTACACCAGTTTCTGGCAAGTATATCATACATTAATGATATTTTATAATTATGAGGAATACTTTGCAAATAAAAAATAAAACCAACCTTCAATACACATCCAAATGCATGGAGCACATCAATGATATGTTCATGTATGTTTTCTCCTGCAAAAAAAAAAAAAAATATATATATATATATATATCCCAAATATTCAATGTAGTAAAACAACTAAATCAAAGGATTAAACCTTTTTTTCTAAAAAAAATGTAAACATGTTTTTGGTTGTGGGGCTTAGAGAGCTCATACCCACAATTTGGGAGACTTCTTCTAATCTTAAACCTTGGTCACCAGCCTTCTGTATGGCAATGTAAACAGTCCTAAAGACTTCAGGACTAACAAGGCCCACCTGTGTTGAATCAGAAGGTTTCAGCATCACATAGTCTGCATACCGTATCATTGCTTCCCAAGGTGACTCATCACACCATCTTGCTGCAGGATGAAAGCAGTCGAAATTGGGCATTTCTGGAACACTGATATGTTGAGATGAAGTAGAGCTGATTTTCTGGCTTGAATCATCATTGATTTTATCACTCTGATTATGTTCACCAGTACAAGTACCCACAGCATTCAACAAGTCTACAGCGTCAACTGTCGAAACACTTGCACGTTTCAAGAGCATTGTTATACCAGGAAACCCTTTTTCTCTGCGAGAAGTGAGTTCACTATCAGCCAAAGATTTCAGTTTCTTAGATCTATCACTATCACAAAGTTCAAAATCCTCGGGCTTTCGTTTAGAGCTTCTCACATCTTCAGCTTCTCCTACACCTTCATCCGGCACACATGGAGAGATGGACAATTCACCAGAAGAAACCAGAGCAAACAAATGAAAAATGTCCCCACACTGCAAATCTGTAGTAAGATTAATAACCCCTTCAATCAGATCTTTTTCTCTTTCACAGAGCCAATTGGAAAATTTAGCAGCTCTTTTTCCAGTATTAGATGGAAATAAGGATTTAGAAACATTTTGCAAGAATTGTTGAGACAGCTCAAAAGGTTGATCGCCATCACCCCCAATCTGCTAAATGGTGAAAAAGCATGAAAGAAACAAGTCACCCATACATAGGCAGTAGTCGAGAAGGGAAATCATAATAAATAATAAGCAGGAGATACAGACAGCGGGACACGGTAAAAGATACGTTAACATACAAATATCAGCAGATTAGAAACCTTAAAAGTGAATTTATAAATAAACTATCAGTCAGTGAGTAACAAGAAATTTCCTAAGCCAAAGAAAATGCCTTCAACAACACATCCCATGAAAATTCACCATAGAGTAGTCAGTTTCTGGCAAATGGCAAAATATGCAACATGTAATAGCATTGTCTTCAACTTAAAAAGTTTAGCATATTTGTGCCTGGAATGAATATTTCAATTTCCCATCCAAAAGGATTTTCTTAAAATTACAGTCTCACCCACTTACATTTGGTGGTGTCAATAAAAAATTCTACCAAACCTGTCCATAAGAGATGCAGAGCGTTTGATAGTGTGTGCCAATATATTAAATAAATGTAAAAGCATATAGGTGTTCCCAAGCAGGCAGTTACCCATCATGCACCATATATTGGAACAAATAGTCATTCAAAAATGCAGGACTAAACTATGACCAGTATCCACATATTAGGGAACTTTGAGCCAGAAAATATTAGATATCACCAAATTGTTTATCCACATGCAAACACAGCTCATAAGGGATCTGAGGTCGGTTAGTAGCGATATAAGAAGAGGTAGAACAAGAATTAATAAACCTTAACGAAACAATGCCAGTTAAAGGTAGATGAGGGAATGACGAAGTCATCCAAGATGAATCATGTACAAACAGGACCAATAACTTTAACAGCAAACAGGATTGAATTAGGATTTGAAGTGATTTTGTTCCATAGAAAAGGAAGCATTTGAGCAAGACAAGAGTAAATCAATATATAAATTTACAATTGTGATCCTTGTTGATTAATAGTTCACTCCATGTTACTTAAAAGCCCATAGTCCACAATTAAATGTACAGCTCATAAGAATAGCCTCCAATAAGGAAAGAATTAGAAAGTATGCTTTACCATTATTCTCTTCTCTCTGAGATAGCTAAAAGCTGCAAAAATATCATGTTCAGAATACCGCCGTAAAGTCTCAGCTAGATGATTTTTCATTTTTGGTGTTGCTGAGGTGCTCAAGAAGACAAGTTTTAAAAGCTCTACTCCATTAGAAACTGCCAAGGATTTATGTACTTGGGCACTAACAAAAGTTCCTCCATCCAAACACTTAATGAACTTCTGATGAAAACGATAACGTCTTGATCTCTGTGCAGGACCTTTATGTATTCCCTGGCCATCCTTATAGACATCATCATCAAGAGTATTTGATGAAACCAATCCAGATCCCAGAGAGTTCTGCAAGGATCAGTCAAATCAGCCATCCAACTCATAAAATAATAGACAGCTACTCAATACTTTTTGATACATTAAATATGCAAGCATAAAGGACTTTATGACAAAATATGGATTGAATTAAAGAGTTTTCTTAACCCTTTTATTCACTAAGTCTTTAAATTGATTGGGCAGCAAAGTGCACTCTTTCTAAAGTAGAGTTGTGAAATCTCTTGGGGCACCGCTTACCTAAAAGAGTCTATTTTAATATGTTAGATGTGCAACAAATGACAGACAGGGAGAAAAAAAGGCAAAACCAGAGAAGCATCACAAATGCAATCCTACCATATCAGTGTTTAAATTGGACAGTTCTTCTGAGGCAATTTCAGCTGCTTCAGAAGCCTGTGGTTTAGCATTGTGCTTGTACAAAAGAACACCTTCAAAGGCCTGCTTGACACTTTTGTCATTAAAATCATCCCATTGGTTTTCCTTGGACTCGGTTTCTTCAGCATTTTGAACAGAATTGGATAACCTGTCAACACTTGTTGAGCATCGAACAAGAATTTGACAGCTGCTATTGTTAAGATATGCACTTTGGGTTTTCTGCAGGTGCTTTGCATAACGTTTGCTGAGCATGGTACAGAAGTTCATAAGAGTTTTTCTAAATTGTATGTTTCTTTTTAAAGAAGATACTCTCTTTGCGCATGCTTTTGGAGGAGCTGGTAGGTCTGGAACTTTGTTCCAGTCTATTCGGTTAACCTTTGCCCCAAGAACTGCACGATGTCTTGTGTATTGCATCAATAACTGTCTGTAAGAAGAAAAGGCAAAAAATATATATATATGTTACCTACACATCATCTATTTTCAATTCCTGAAAAATCCAAGGTAAACTCAGACAGACCATGCAGAGAATATGAAGATATCCAGAAAATCTAAAAAAGAATAGCATTTTAAAAAAAATTATGTTCAAAATCTTCATGCTTCCAGCAGCACTAGCATCATCTTTAGTCACATGTCAACGGTAACTTCCTTTTTGTAAGGGACACTAAATAGAGCCAATTATTGATAATTTCATTATCCTGTATCTCAAAAAGTTGATGCCTGCAGAGAAATGCTTTTACAAGATTGTTATGAGCCAAAGGGTAATTTCCACTTACCTATCATCTGCATCTGTCCATGCAAACCTTCTTTGTCGATTTGGCAGGGGCTTTAACAGTGCATGCTGGCTGATTATGGAATGTTGTTTATTATTTTGACTTGACCCCAGCTCTTCCACAGAGTCTAGACGATCATCCTCACAATATGCCGGCAAATAATCAGCATGTAGACCTGAAGAGGGAAGTTCTTGTACCTCCATGAACCGGTCAGTGGTATTCAGTGATCTCTTAAGCCCCTGCTTGGCTAACTGTTCATTTACAGCACCAATACTTCCACGCTTTTCTGAGCTTGGTTCTCTAGATCTCTTTGTTCTGGTAGAAGAGAGTTTCCTTCTTTTTGGTTCCTGATGATCCTCATCGGCATTCACAACACCCTTAAATATACTGAGACGTTGCCGGTGCCTACGATAATAGGCACGAAGCACCTGCAATTTCACAAACAAATTGGAAAAAAATATATTTTCCCTAGATAGTAGCAATTAAATTCACCAAATGGGTACAGAACCAAAACTAACTTAAACAACAGGCTCTGTACAGTCATACAGAGAGAAGGCAAATAACCACAAGTACACTAACCTGCTGTAAGGATAGATTCAGATCCCTTGCTATTTTCTCACACTCTTCACATGAAATTGTTTTTTTCAAATCATCCCTTACAATTCGCTTTAGGAGCTCAGCACGCTGATGAGCAGACATACCCTGGACAGAGGTCCAAAAACGGGGGTGGAAAACCTGGAAGTAGAAGGCAGACATAGACAAATTTGAAGTTCAGGTGATTTAAAAGTCTACCCATAAAAGTCAATGCAACTTACCATGGGATTAATAAATTTTGCATGTGCTAACTTTTGATGCGCTTCATTGAAGGAGCAAATTCACAAGGAATTAAGCAAATACCTCAGGTACAGATGATCCAGGAAATGCATGTAAGGCAGCTCTTGGATCAGCAGCAGCATAACAATACTCCAAAGTTTTCCAATATTCATCAACCGCTTCTCTATTTGATAGAATAAAATCATGTCTGATTCTTGGGCGAAGATCAAGAGAATTTAAATTAGAAGTTGCAACCGCTGATAAAGGTTCTTCTATGTAAGGTCTAAGCTCCATTGCATGCATAAAGCTCTCATGGTTGGTTTTTACTCCATTCTCCAAGTGTCCATTGCGTATCAGCCGAATCAGCTACATTATAGAACCCACTATGAGGCATAATATTATTGATTTCCAAGAGCAACGTATCACATGTAGAAAGAAATGATTAAAAACAAAAGCACTTTCTATTGACCAGGTGAGATAACTGACCACAAACATGGAGGAACAAACAAGCCCCAAAACTTTCTCAAAGAACCTCAAGCTTGAGCAGTCAACAAGCAAGACCATTCATGTTTGATCAAACTTGAACCAATCAAATGTTTAATCATCATGACAATTACTATATGTTGTTTGAAATCCTAATTGTGAATCACAATCATCATTTTGTGGGCACAATTTCATTACCTCAAGAGAAACACAAACATGAGCATAAGTTCCATGCAATGCATAATTTGCATATTTGACATATCACAAAAGCTATTTAATTATGATATAAGACACACGCAGATGTAGAAAGCATAAAGGTTGATAAAACTTTTCAACAGCAATAAAAATCTGGCCGTATTCAGTTCAACTGTCTAAAACAGAGAGAACACAGGACAATAAGATTTCAGTTCCTCACATTGAAGGATATTTCACATTAAACCCAACCATCTAAGAAGTTTTAAATCCCAATGTTACTCTTCCAAACCCATCTATTATTATTCCTGTTCTAAATAGAATTGTTTAGGATTCTTACGAGGAGCAAATTAACTCCTTAGATGACTGAAAGACAAACTCAGGTCCTGGATTTTGGTATAGATGTTCAAGCTTGAAGCCTCACTTGCACTTGGGTAGATGAAGGGTAGATGAACAGATAAAAATAAATAAATACCACAAACCAAAAAAAACAATTATCCCCAACTTTTGTAAATCCCCCATTTGTTTAGTAATAATCACATTATCCTCCAAAACAGACCTTGTAATGACAACTCACTAAGGTCTCAATAACTTTTCAGGCACAAAAAAACATAGGGACAATTCAATAACACCATGGGGGATTTGAGAAATTTTGGTTTTTACCCTGGATAAAATGTATAAATTCTGAATGATCTAAGGTATATCACATTATCAGGACCCAAAGGACAATGACTAACAATCAGCTTGAATGGAGGAACCGCAAGTATCCAGATGCAATGGTTACACTGACAAAATTAGGTCATTTCAGATATTTCTACCTTCAATCGTCGTAAAATGTCAATTATCAACGACAGTCTCCCAGTTGCCTGTGTATCCATCAGTAGTTTGTATTCTTCAACAGGAAGATCAGAGAGAAGCAAGCCTCTCTTGCTCCTTTCATTCATACCATCAAATTTCTGAGTAGCCCCTACCACCTTTAAGAACAGCTCAATTGGAAGAACCCTCATGGCTGCTTCAAGTGCAAAAAACCTGTGAGTAGACTCGTGTGGGCCAGTTGGTAAAACATCATTTCCTCCAGGAAAACTATTCAGGCAACTCCATAAAAAAATATGCAGCAGTTTTGCACGAACCATTTTTGCTAAAACAAAACCATTGGCACGCATGGCTTCTGCTTTAACAGCTGCTTCATCGGAATTCCTACGAGGGTGGTTTCTCATGACACCATTCAACACGGGAATTGATTCACTAGTTTTCAACTTGGATGATGCCTGAATACGAATTTCTTTCTCAAAAGACCTCAGTCTATCGTAAATTTCTCCCAGTAGTTCAGGAGGAAAACTCTGAACAGATGGGTGCAGAACAACCATAATAGGACGATTACTGGTACAGTTTGTAACAGCAGGAAGATTTATTTCCACACATTTGCAATGGCCTTCCTGCTGAAGCTTTCTTAATAATCGGTCAATAGTCCTCCTGTCCATTGCTGTGTTCTTGTCCTTCTCAAGACTCATAAGCCATTTATGGAGCTCTACTCTTAAAAGGAATTTCTCATCCTACAGAAGAAAATTTTTATAAAAAAAATGTATGTATATATATAGCTTTTTAGAACACGGAACAAAGAAAAATTCATGGAAAAGACTAAAGTTAATTTCTAGTAAGCTCTCATTGAAGTGAATAGCAAAGAGCACCTGTAACCGTTCAAGTATCCTCTGCTCCCTCAAAGCACCATCAACAGTTAAAGGCAAATACGGATGTGATTGATGTGATCCAGAATCAGGTTGCTTCAACAGAGTGATTTCTGAAGAAGGACCATCTGTATCCCCTTCCACAGTCACAATATCAAATTCTGCATTGGACGTACCAATTGGCTCATGGAGAAACTCTGGCACCTTGTCAGGGCTGAGAAGCTCATGGCTAGTTTGACCATTTTCGGGGGAACCACAACAGCGTTCAGCTTCAAAGTCCTTGTCATTCAGTTTTTTAGATGTGGCAAATTCAACTTCAACAGTTGAATTATTGCACTGTAGAAAGCCTTCAGTGGATCTGTCTAGAACATCACAGTGACCCTCAATCATATTAGAAATGTTATTTCCACAAAGGATGCTTTTGCGTTTATCCAGAAATGCATTTGATTCCTCAGGATAAGCATTGTCAGGGGTCCAAACTCGAAATGCTACAGTTCTTTTATGGTTTTCTGCCTGCACACGCATCCCAAATCTAGAGAACAAATTATACAACCTAGAATCATTTCTTTTCCTATCAATTTCAAGCCTCCCGCACACCTGTGCATATAGATATAATGCATAATCAAAATCAGCATCCAGAAAAGAAGATAGTTGCAAAGATTACATCAAGTAAGGCTACAACATATCCACCCAAATGCACTGTGCCAGTAAGAACAAAAATAAGCACTAAAAGCTCAATAGCCAAAAAAGTAATAGACTTATGAAAATAATTTATCGTGCACAACAGGAGCAAACAAAGCACTTCAAAGCTAAGACCAAACTCTTCATGATGGAAAATAATAACAACAATATGTATTTTTGAGAAAATAATGAGGACGGGAGCAGTCAGAATTTAAAAGAATAAAGAACTTTCTGGAGTAAAATGTATTTTAGATACAACAAGTAGCAGACATAAACAGGACAGAAACAAGAAGCAAAGCCCACCTCAATCATAGTAGCCCCCTCAGTTCCTTTAGAGTCGATCATATCATAAATTTGATGGTCAATGGGAAGCTCCACAAGCTGCTCCGTTTGTTGAGACCTCCTTCCAAACTTCACTAGTTGTTCTGCAGGAGAATCATTTCCACATCCATGATTTTTCTTCTCAAAATTGTCAAGAGAAAACTTTTTCAACAAACGAAGGCATCGTTCAACCTGAAAAAATAAATAAATAAATAAATAAATAAGCACGAGAAGCATACAATGAAACAAGCTCAAAAAACCATGTATAGAAGCAAGAAAGAAACGTTATTGAAAAAAAGGATATTTAACACACCTTCCCATTCACTTTAGCATCAAAGGTTTCAACAACGCCAGCATCTATCAACCTATGACATATCTAAAAGAAGGTATAACATCAAAAATCAAAATCAAAATTAACAATACAATCAACAAAACAAAACAAGTCTCGGAGACAAACACACTAGTAAAACTCACATTTCTCCAAGCTCTATGTCCTGGAGTTCCAGTATAACCAAGAGACTGTTTGATATCCGATACGATAAGCACCTTCAATGACAACCAAGAAACATAATCAACAACCCCAAACATAACTTCACACCATCAAAAACACTAAAAAGAACTTTATTTTTTCGCTTTTACCTTATCATTAGCTTCTTGAAGTTTATCACAAATAGCTTTCATAGCAGGTAAAAAATCTTTTACAGCAACGTCATTTTTCAAAGAATCTCTCTCGAAACCATCAGTTTCCTCTGCATTTTCTCCTTTATTAATCTCAAATCTTTGCTGAACACCTAAATGCTTCGCGTATCGAGATAAATATATTAAATTAGTACAAACAATAGAACTATTTTTACTCTCTCCTCTTTCACAATCAACAGCAGCTTCTTTTGTCTTCACAACCGCCGGCTGTCTAACAATTAACTTTCTACACTCAAGATTCCTCACTCTATAAAAATAATTATGTGCTTCAATTCCTAATTCCTTCGCTAACTGATTTTGCGTAACTCCGCTCGTTCTGCAGATAATACATTGTTGAATAATCATCATCATTACAGTTATTAACCTCAAATTAAGCTAATATTAGAAAATTAACACAGAAATTGAGACCTGGCAACGGCGAGTCTTTCCAGAGTGCGACGTTGAAGAGGACAAATGCCAGAAGGAGAGTCATAAAGGCCAACGAAACAATCTCTAAGATGATTATTAGCTGTGATTTTTAAGTTGAGCTTCTCGGCGTCTTCGAAACGCTGGATTCTAGGATCGCCGGAGTTCAACGGCACGCCATTTTCAAACTGAAGAGAAGGAATACAGAGGAGATTTTTCCAGAGAGCGGTCTTGATAGCGTCTGTAGGTGCTGGAGTTAACATGGACCAGAGTGACGAGAGTGAGAGACCGGTTGAGCCACGTGAACAGATTTCTTCTAGAGCAGTGGAGATTAGCGTGTCCATTGGAGAGTATGAGAGTGTTTGGCTGCCGAGAAAATAAAATTTTTTTCCCGGGAATCTTTAACAGAGATGAACTGTTTTGGGGTAATTGTGCGCGTCAATGTGAGAGAGCGATAGCATAATACGATGTCGTATAAAAGGGATCAAAATGCGCTATGATTGCGGTTTAGAAAACAATCCACGTGGATAATAAGACAGAAGAAACGCTGTACCGCTCTACAGCCTATAAGTGCTTTTTCTACGAGGGGGTTAATAACAAAAACACCGCTTGAAGTTTATATCTATATGCAATTAGGTCCGTATTGTCTTGAAATTGATAATTTCAATATGTAAAATTTTTAAATTAATTAAAATATTTACACTTTAATTTTGATTGATGAAAAATATTAAAATTTCATTATATTTTATATTTTTATTATGTATTTAAAATTTACTCTGCTTTATAAAGCTTATAATTTAATTATAATTGAATTTTTAATTTCCATACAATAAAATATTTAATTAATAATTGGAATGAAATTGAATTTAATTGGGAAAAGGTCTAAATATGACCCTAATATTTTTCCTATTCCCACATTGACAGTTAATACTTTTCGCAGCCTGTTTATGTCCTTAATGCTGACAGATTGGGTGCATTTAAACCCAACTCATTAACGTTGTTTATATTATTGGCACACGTGGGACCCACTTCTTGTCTAACAAAATAAAAGAAAAAGATGATGTGGCATGTGGGACCCACTTGTTGTCAAAAAGAAAAAAATAAACTGATTAGTCAAGTAGGACCCGCTTGCAGTTATAAAACAATTACTTCTTCAACCATAGAACGTCTTCTTCTTCTTCTTCTTATTTCTTCTTCTTAATTGAAGTTCAAACCATTGAATTACCAACATAGTTTGTAATATACATATGGACCCTGCAACCAATCACCAGTTGTTCCCACACATCAATTTAGTTAATTCCTCCATAAAAGAAGTTAAACAATGGTCAAATGCAAATAAACAATACAATCCTTCAAAACTAATGCATTAAGAGGCTTTTGACGACGTAATGTAAAGGAAACAATATTAAAAAAAAGGACAATCTCCCATGATAACAAAGAGATCAAGCTCGCATTCACTGCTAAATAAATTTCCACCCCATTACCATTTGCTAACAAGAAAATTCTAATATATGCTAAAGAAAGAATTGCAATTAAAATCTTTAGTCTGACAAATTTTTTAGGCAAACCCAATTCAGAAAACAATATTAAAATGAGATTTACGTGAATTTTACAAGAAAGAAAATCAAAATCCATGATGGCAATTCAAATCCATAATCCTACAAAATTCTGAAGCAAACCCAGTTCAAGAAACAATGATAAAATACGTAATGACATGGGTTTTATAGTAACGGAAGCAACAAAGACCATAAAATGAGGAAAAGTGAAGAAATGGTCATATTTAAAAGAAAAAAGTACTTATCATGAGAGAGTAAAACAAGAAGATAGTTGTTCTTGAAGGCATTGAAAGCAGAAGTAGTGTTGACACGATCTCTACTGGTTTTGCTAAATTCGAGCGCTGCCACAACCACTGCTAGGCCTCCAAAAATCAAGAAGTAGAACACCTTCATCCATTGATTCTTCATCTTATTCGCGGTCTCTCTTCAAGATTCGATATGCAAATACTAAATAGAGGGAGAAATGTGAAATGGACAGTGGGTGTGTTAATAAAAAAGAGGTTGAAAACCAACCCGATATAATCATTCTACCTTTGGTGTAGTTTGGTGGGATTTATAAACCAAATGCAAAAAAAAAAACATATATATATATATATATATATATTGGTTGCATAGTTTGATCCATATGTATATTACTTATACATTACATAATGATTTTATGATCTTTTAATGCATTAGGTTTATCTATAAGAAGAAGAAATAAGAAGAAAAGATATTATAATGTTGAAGAAGTCGTTGTTTTATAATAGCAAGTAGTTAACTTTTTTTTTGACAATAAGCAAATTCCACGTGCCATATCATCTATTTCTTTTACTTTTTTAGACAAAAAGTGGATCCCACATATGTCACATTAGTTGTGATAACGGCAATATAAACAATGTTAACAAGTTGGGTTTAAATGCATCTAATCTTTCAACTTTAAAGGCATAAATAGCCGGTGAAAAATATTAAGTGTCAATATGGAAATAAGGTAAAATATTAGAGTCATATTTGGACCTTTTTCCATTTAATTTAGTTTGAACCAATATATATATATATATATATATATATATATATATATATATATAGTGTACATATTATAAATAAGATCATATAAAATATTATTAAAAATATATAATATGAGTTCAATCAAATACATCCTTAAGATATCTTCAAATTGTTCAATTTCACATTTTTAAATGATCCAAAATGAAATAAATTATCAACAATATTGATAGTAGTCGGAGATTATTTTTGCTTAAAAATATTTTAAAATTAAATTATAATATATGTAATTATATTAAATAGTTATTAAATTTTTTTTTTCATTTTTTACTTGAGTTGAAATGGATTAATAAAATCAAATCGACTATGAATAAAAGTAGTTTAAACAAAAAAATTGATATAAATTATAAGAATTTATAAAAAAAAGTGAGAGTTGAATGGACACCCTAATCCATGAAAAGATCTACTAATTGGGTATTGATATAGATAATGATGGAGCATTATGGACTAGAGTCTAGACAAACATGAGGATTATTTTTAAGGATAATTAATTAATTCATAATCAAGTAAAATAAAATTAAGAAAAAAAAAGAAAGAAACAGAATCCAAAACATAACAGCAGCTGAAGTAAACGAGGGGAAGACGACTTGGAGTGGGGAGAGAGAGAGAGAGAGAGAGAGAGAGATCATAAGCAACACCAACAGCAGCAAAACGTTGTTGCACAGAGACACATATATAAGAACATGAGTGAATGATTGTCTTTTTTCTTTCTGTCATTCAAATCTTGTACATAACTCGAAACGTTTCTCTTCCTCTGTTCATCTCTGGTTCATGATCTTTTCTTTAAGGCCTCTCTTTGTTTCCCACTCCATACCAGCAAGATTCCATTCTTGCTTCTTTTCTTGAGAAAATTTTGAAAGCATCTGTCTCTTCTGTTGTCGTCTTCTTCTTCTTATTATTATTATTATTTTTGGCTGAAAATGGTTCCATTTTTTCAAGGTAAGCCAATGGGAATTCCTCTAAAGATGAAAGATTTTTCTTCACTTAGTTCTAAGGTCTTGTTTTCATGGGTGAGCTTTAGTTTTGTTATTTCTTTTAACTTTGTATTGGTGGTGTTGTTTTAATATCCATGCTAGAATGATGATTTTCTTTGCTAGTTCTTCTTTTTTCCTGTTAAATTTTAGTTGGTATTTAGGAAATATGAGCAAGTTTTTTGATTCCGAAGTAGAAGTCTTTTTCTTTTGATTCAATTTAGTTGTAAAGATTGAATTTTTATTTTTTTAATTTTGTTAGTGTGTTGTTGCTGCTGCTTTGTGTTTGTGGTTATTTCCTAGAAAATGCTTCATGTGCTTACCAAAAGCATTTGCTTTTTGTTTTTCCCATTTGAGAAATAAAATATGGATCTTTCTCTGCTGTTAATTATCATACTGGGATACACTTTTTATTTTATTTTTCAAAATTATTTTGACCTGTTGATATTTTTCTTTTGGTTTGTTTTCTTGTGGGAGAACTTTTCTTATTTGTTCTGTGATTGACTGACTGAATTCTTTTTTTTTTTTCTTTGGGTATTTTCAGAGTGGATGTTAATATTCTCCACTAAAATCTTTAACTTGGGATTTGGTTTTTTTTGGGAAAAAAGGGGGGAAGAAGAAAAAAAGTTCCTTTCTATGTGAAAAGGGGTATGCTTTTTCTTTTTTTTTTTTGTCATAAAGCAACAATCCATCTGATTTTTCAAATTTTCTTCTTTTTTCTTATCTTCTTAATGCATTGTCTTGGTCCCCTATGTTTTAGTTACTTGTTTGTTGATAAAAAATGGATCAAGAAAACTTCAATAAGGTAAAACTTTTGCGTTAGACTTGGTTAAGTTAATGCTTATAGTCTATTTTCCTTCATTTTCTTACTAACCAAACATAGGCTCAATGATTCCCTTGGCTTTCTGTAGCCACATTTATTTTTTGAAAAGAAAATTGTAAAAGCACAAAGGGATAAGGTAAAATAATGGGGACTCTTGAAATTTCAACTTTAGCAAAGGTTGTGATTGTTTTTTAATCCTTCCTTTTTCTTATTTGGAATGTGTAACATGACTCAATTATTTTGGATGCAGGAAAGGGGTTGAATTTGATTGATTGAAGCGAAGCTAAAATGGAAGGTGATTTATATTCTGGCATAGGCAATGGAACACAAATAGATGGCAAGGTTTTGCAAACAGTTCAGAAGAATTTTATGCAAGTTCAGGACATCCTTGACCAAAACAGGTTGCTAATCAATGAAATAAACCAAAATCATGAATCCAAGGTTCCAGATAACTTGACAAGAAATGTGGGGTTGATTAGAGAGCTAAACAATAACATTAGAAGGGTGGTTGATCTTTATGCAGATCTTTCTACTAATTTCTCCAGGTCAATGGAAACCTCATCAGAAGGGGAATCAAGTGGAATTTTGAAGTCCAGTGGGAAAGGAAATCAGAAGAGGATTCGATCCGGGTAATTGATTCGATTTAGCTTTCTTACAGATTCTGTAATTTCTTCATGGTAGAATAAGAAGAGTATTTAGATATTGAGGTAAAAGAACTTGATGAGTTTTGTTTATGAGTGATGATGTTCTTTAAGGGTTTAATTTTCAGTATAATTTTCACTATATCCCTTGGATAACATTGTAACAAAATTTATGATAATAAAAAGTTTGTATGACTAATTCATCTTGTTAAATCAAACATGCTTCTCCTATTACATGTTCTGTGGTGCTGTCTTTACAAACTGTATAAGTCCATGGAAGTTGTTTTTTTTTCTTTTCCTGGAATAGGATATGAATTTTTTTTTTTTTTACTGCCTGATATGATATGCTTGATCCTATTATTTGGTGCACTGTAGTTATGATTTGTCATCTGTACTTTCTTTGATCATTATAAATGTTTGATTGACCAAAGCTTAGCTTTGATCACTCAACTGTCATTATTGAGAAAAAAATGTTTGAAACCCTTAAAGACTACTCATCTTTTGAGTTTGTTAGAAATGGCCAATTATGATCTGTCTTTTAATTTATGATCATCACCATTTTTCTGGTGATATACCACGGTCTGCTTTTGATGTGGACTTTCAACAACCCACTTTATTCTTTTCCTATGTTTGTCAAAAGATTCCTCATGATGTCTGCATCCTTTAAGAAGCTCACTGTGAAGATTTGATATATTCTATAATTTTTTTAAACCACCTCCCCATTTAGATATCAAAAACTTCTGTCCTCTGAAGCTGTTTGTATTGTTAATTCTCTCTTCCTTTTTTGACTGTGTGGGGAAGTGGAAACATGCACCTCTGTAGTGACCTTAGCCACTATTGGCCTTTTGAGTTGAAGATGCTCTAAGCAGCTTTTTTTTTTTTTTAATATAGTTTTGTTTTGCAGTAAACAGCTGTGATTTAGAAATATTATCTTTTAGGTGATGATTATTGACCACTATTTGTCTCAACTAATGCTAATCTCTCAATTATTTTTTGATTATGGTCGCGTCGCGATGAATTAAATAAAGAAGATGCTGCATTAAGTAGTAGTTTAAGAGATAAATAGTACTGTAAGTGAATTATAATCATGGAAGGGGTCCCATTTCCATGACTCTTTTAGAAGTGGAACTTATTAAACTTTGCTTAGATTCTTTCTTTGCTTCTCTCAATAATATTCTCCTTTTTGAAATTCTTAGTTCTGCAATGATCTTTCATTTTACAATTTGATGCTGTCATTACAGTTCACTCACCACATTTTTTAAAAGAACAATGACAGAAACAGACAATTAGATTTGAAAAGTGGTTTCTTGTGGAGCCACTAACTTTTGCATTTTCTTGTATTGTTCATGGAACCACTCATTAGTTTTCTTGGTACCTTTTTTTTTAACAATAGTTTTCTTGATCTTTGTAGGCATGTGGGTGATTGCTTAAATGGCTAGTTTTTTTTTTTTTTTTTTTTTTATAGATATATTATTTTGGCATTGATTATATTGTCATTTCTCCAATTATTGATGCTTCTCTGATGGATGAATATCAAATATAGAGATTAAAAATGGAAAGGCTGGCAGTGGATTTTAGACTATAACTCTATCAGCTTTGGCTACTTGTGCTCTTCTGGGTTTTCTGCGTATCTAGTCTTTTTATGAACCATCAAATCCCACAATTATCTCCACATGTATCATTCAGAAGAAGGCTCAAAACTAAATAAATAATTAAATATCATTCAGAAAAATCTATTTATATTCGATGTGATGTTTTGATAAATTAAAGTTTTATATATCAAAAGAAAATGTGGACTTAGCTTTGATCAAACGGCTAAATTCTTACGGACATAACTAGAGATATGGTATCGAGTCTCTCTATTTCCTCTTCCCCTCTCTTGATTTATAATGGCTAAAAAATATATATATTTAAAGAAAATGATTTTATGCGAGCATAATTTCATCCAATAAATTTAAGAAAAATAATAATTATGTGAGCATATAATTTCAAAGATTTTGTAAGTGTACAATAATAAATTATTTTTTAATTAAGTTGAGAAAAAAAAACAATAAAGGTGGACATATGCATCTTTTTGTGTGGCAATCACATTACCTACAATTTCTTGGCCAAAATATAGATAGGCAAAATGAAAAAGATATGGGAAAACTACATTTGAAATTTCAAAAGAAAGAATCTAAATGGGTTTTGAAAAGGATGGAGCAGAAGATTTTGGAGTCTAACAAAAAAAAAAAAAAAAAGCTTGACATGCTGCTCCACATGAAGTGGGTAAAAAGAATCAGACAATTTTAAAGATTATAGATTATGTTTGTCCGTACTCTAATGTCTGTTTTATATGTTTTTGTTCAATGTTATGATGATTATGATCATGTCTCTGATTATATTATTGGACAAGAAAAAAAAATGAGAATTGAGTGTCAGTGTATGTGCCTCTAGCCTGCCAAAGGTCCCTCCTCTCCTCTGAACACAAGAGAATTCTACAGTTTTGTGGGAGAGAACAATGCAACTTCTAAGGACAATTATGTGACCCACATTGTGCCTGAATCATGCAGGCCATTTCTCTATTCTTCATAATCTACCCATTTCTGAACTTTCAATTATTGGATCTCAACTTTTTCATCAATGATCTGGTATCCAAATTTTATAATATGCTGTCATTATTACTCTAGAGTACTATCAGAATATCCAATACAAAATCATTTGCATCTTGTAAACTTTATATTTCCACATCATCAAAATCAAGAAAAATATTCAGAGAACATGTAAATGTTATATTTTCTCTTTAGATTTTTTCATTAAATATTTTTATTTTTAATCACAGTTGATTATCTTTTAAATCAACGGTGGTCCGTTATTATTATTTTTATTTTATTTTATTTTTTATTTAATAAATATAAATTTTTATTTTTTATTTTTTTTACTCTTAATTCGTGAAGTTATTAATCATTTTATAGGGTTTTGGTGGTTTGCTCTATGGAATTTATAGTTTTTTGTATTATGAAATTATTGTCGGTATTTTTACAATTGGACTCAATTAAAGACCGTAGAGTCAATTTTATTACTCATAAACGTCATGGAGTGGAGTATAAATATTATTGAATAAATTGTCGAGTTACAAATCAAAATAGTTCTGTCAACGCAATTAAAGAATAGCGACAAACGATTTAATATTTTTAGTGAGTTTTTTTCAATACTTATTGATTGTACCTTATTCATATTATATGTTCATCAAGATGTATTATTGACTTTCAATGAATGAAAGATTTATTTTTCTCAAAAAAAAAGTCTAGAAGATCATGTAATGCCCACCTAATGCATTGCATTTATTTTACATAACATGCATAACATATAGACATGAAAAATGCACGAAATATGTGTGATATTAACTCCAATGTTAAATAAGAGAATATTATAAATATTTACAATTAAGTCCATAATAAGAATTAGGAAGTTAATGGTTTAAATTGGTTTAAAAAAATATATGTATATATATATATATATATACATATATGTGTTTATACAAATATTTATCTATATTTGATTATGTGACAAGGGAATGAGAAATAAATATATTATATTTATACACTTAATTGTTTCAAAATAATAATAATAATAATAATAAATAAATTAAATGGAAATAAATAAATAAATAATATGTGATAATTGATAGAAGGTGCTAAAACTAGGCTAAGTAGCAGCCATCAAATAAAAAAAAAGAGAGAAACATACGGGTAGAAAAGAAGTGAAAAAAAAAGAAGGAGAGAAAAAAAGAGAAGAATAAGAGAGGAGTCTGAAGTTCGATCAGGTATGAACAGTAATATTGTTTAATCTATCACTTTAGTTATGTAACTAAAAATTAGATTATTTTTGCTTCTAAAGAAAGCTTGAGATGTCTACTACGAAACTTGCAAAAATATGGAAAACCTAATTCTGCTGTTTCGATGGTCATTTGAGGCTAAACATTTTATTGTTCAATTTTCAACGATGGTTTGAGTATGGTGGATTATTTCTTAAGGTTCTTCCTCTATACACCATCAATTGAAACAAAATCAATTTTAAATTACTCTTGACACATACGGTTAGTGATCTGGAAAGTTGTATCTTGAGATTAATTGTATAAAATTTTTGGGGGAATTTTTAAATTCACCCTATTAAATATGTTATAGTTAGTAGCCTTACATGTTTAGGTAATTTAATGATATTAATTTTTAGGTTTTTAAAAAAAGTAAATTATGATCTATTTCAGCTAAACAAATTGGAAAAGAGGCTAATACACAAGTAAATTCAAACAAAGGGAAGGAAGCAATAAAGGTAAGTGAATAACTTAATGTTCTATGTAAATATAACACTTAAAAATAAATAATTATAAATTTATTTGTTAAATTGATTGGATAAGAGAAATATGTGTATTCTAACTGGTAGATGCTGAATTTTGATTATTGTGATGTTGGTTATTGTGTTGATGGTTGTTTGTTGTTGAGATGAGATTGTATATGTGAATGAATTTTGCTAAAATTCGAGTGCCCTGTTCAATAGAGAATAGAATACTTGCTTGAGCTATATCTGGAGTTTTATAACTCCAAATTGGATCTCGTTTGTTCCTATGAAAACTTTGAGATGTTATCTGCAAATTTGATAGAAATAGAGGAAGCTTAATTTTTCTTTTTTGATGGAAAAATTGGGTAATACTTTTTATTGCTTAATTTTGTTGACAGTTTGACCATGGTGGAATGTTTCTGATGATTCTCTTTCTATACATATCCAATTGAGGAGAAATCAGTTGCAAATTAATCTAGACTCATAATAATACTGATCTGAGAAACATGGGTTTGACATTCATAATGTAAAATTTTTGGTGTATTTTTGAATTTGCATTATCAATTCTGCCATGTTGAAAAATGGTATATTTTTGGTATATTATTGTTTTTGTTATATATTATGGGGAAAATATTAATTGACTTTATGGAGTGATATGTGATGTATTTAATTGATGATGAGTTGAATAAAGTGTTGTAACAGTGTGGTGAACTCTTGATGTATATGTAAATATAAGAAATATGAATGGATGAATATGAGGACGCAATGCTACTTGTGAATGAGGCAGGGTTGTGTGCGATATGGAATCCCTTTTATATGCCGTAAAACGGCTAAAAAAAAGAAAGAGAAAGAAAAAAAAAGAAATACAGTTGACAAAAAAAATTATGGCAGGGCTGTGTGCGTATGGGGATTCATGATTTATTGAAAAAAAATCGAATTATATGTAATTCACAAGTACATTATTGTTCAGAAGAAAATACTATGCTATAATAATTATGTGAATGCTAAAAGTTTATAGTTAATTATTAAATGGACTTGATTGATAATATTATATGCTTGATGTGTTATGTTTTCATAGGATATTATGTTGTTCATTTACTGAGTTGCAAGCTCACCCCTTTGCATTATTTTTCAGGATTAAAAGAAATTAGTCGGTCTTGAAGAAATATTTGCATAAAATACGCTAGCATTGTGTCAAGTGAGTCAACAGGAGATCGTACTCATTTTTTCTTGAACGTCGCATGCTTAGTGAATTTTCATATCTTGTATTAAGGCTAGTGTATTGTATATGTATAATATAAAGAAAGATGTGAACTGCTTAAAGCTGTATGCTTGTTGGTGTGTGATATGTGTTACATATACAGAATTGTGAGTTAAAAATTTGATATTAATGAATATGTTATATATTAGTCATATGCATACAATGTATGTTTGACATCCTTAACAGGTGTCACAGATCGTCTAAGATTGAGTAGCCTAATAATATAGTTCCCTTCAAGACATCAATAGGTCAAGGATTCGATCATCATCTTATTTCTCCCTTTCTGTTCCGAAAAGAGAAAGAAAAGTCTAGATGACCACAAGGTATACAATTATTCATGTTTAAGACATATACACTCGAGCTGGAGAAATTTTATAATGATCGCTTTTGACTAGTTGGAATGTCAAATCAATAATATCAAACCATCTAGGATTCATCCATGTGCTATTAGATTTTAATTTTTATCACTTTAATTAAATACTCAATTTTTATTAATTTGACTTTCTAATTCATTAAAAGTCAGAACTACTGTATAATGTTTCAATTTGGGTCCGATAAAAAGATTTTGTGAATGTTAAGCAATTTTTATGTAGAAGTAAAAAGAATTTATCTGTTTTACATAACCAACTGAAAGCAACTTAATTGCAAATGCAAAATGAATATTTTTAGAAAATTAATGATGTGTGCCTTTTTCCTGGAAGTTGCTACTCTGCTTTCTCCATCAATCTGGTTAAACATTCTTTCCAATCTGAAACCTTCTCTTCTCCGTTGATTACCTATCATTTATCAAACAACAGACAATATGGTTATCTAGTTGCTAATAAAAATCAATTATAAGAAGATAAAACAAAGACAGCGACTTAGGCCAAAGTCAACAAACATAGATATTTTGTATTCTTCATTGACAAACAAACCATAACATTAATTGTCTTATGCATTGCTCAAGGAAAAAAGTCCATTTCATGCAACATTTGATTTTTTGATTTTTAATGATCTATCGTTTTACTAATCATGACATTGATCTATTATATTCAACTAACAAATTAGTAAAAGGGCCTATTTTCAGAATACTTGACATTCATACAATAGATGAGTGTAATATATCGGAAATAGCACGCTATCCCATAAATGTATTTGTGGCTCCAAATACAATTAGGAAAAAAAGGGAATGTGTATATTATACCGTTCACTATGATTAAAGATGTTTGTAAAGGAATCAATGTGATTTCTTGCATCCTAGTTTTTTCTGTCTTTGTCAAACCATCTGGTCACATTCTTTTCAAATAAAGTGAAACAATAACAAAGAAAGAAGCTTCTTGCACATGCATTTTGGGGCCAGAAATGGGGTCAGCATTAAATAATTCCACCAGACAGATTGCTTTTCATGTTTCACCAACCTCAAAGATGAATTGGGCTTGAGGAACTGTTTCAACGGCTTCTACGCAAATGAAAGCAGCATCCTCCTTGCTAAGATTTCCCTTTGCTGCACAACCCTGTCATGAGGAGTGTTGAATTGCTACTGCTCCATAACAATATGGAAAAGATTTGCTTAAATAAACTTTATATGCTCAGCAAACCCAACAACAAAAATTAGGCTTCTATGAAAATTAAAAGAATTTAAGAACCAAATCCTTTTGTTTCTCTCATTCTGCGTGGACAAGTTTGTTTCAATTAAAAAGCCTTTCCATTTTGGTCACAAGTTAGAGGTTTTTGTACATGATTTGAGACATTAAACCAGGAACGGAATGGAAGAAAACAGAAATACTGTTCACTGCTGTGTATTAAAAGGAAAAATACCTTTTCAAAGTTAAAACCTTGTGCTCCACCAGGAGTATTTTGTAACTGGCCCACTCTGATGATAGTGCAAGGAACTCCTGAGGTCAGTAATGCTGATTCATCTTGCTCGGCTAATTTTCTTGCACTGTTTTGCATCATAGCTTGAATGCCACTGCTACCTCTATAAACAGACAACTGTAACTTTATTAAACCACAATAATCTACAAATAGTACTGCAATATTTTAATTTCATGAATGAAACAAACAAAATATGAATGGCTTGGAAAGATGAAAATTGGGTTTTTCATCAATCAATTGGAGGTTGAACAAATAAAACTGTTGAGCTGACAGTTTAAATTAATTGGTATACTCTATTCATATTATTCAATCATGCTAAATAGCATTTTCCATCTACAGATCACATACTTTGATTTAGTACCTGCCTATTAGAGAAAGAGAGGGATGGATAGGTACCTGGGACAAGAGGATTACGTGTTTTACACCTTTCAAGCTTCCAACACTAGAGAGGAAGCCTTCCTGTGAAGTAGAACAAGAAGTCACTGAGAAGTATGTGACCAAGAAAATGTCAAAAGGCACATTATATAAAAAGCTCTGATCATCCTTAGCAAACAATCAAATTTCCAATTGGATTTAACTTTTTGTAACTAGTCAATAAAGTGATGGTTCCACTGTGAACTGCACAAACCAACAATTCAAATTAAGTTTACTGTCGGGTCATAAATAAGCATGCTAGGTAAACATTGGGATCACTAAATAGCTGGTTGACATGAAAATAACATTTGTAGTGAAAGCATTGTATTTAAAAAAAGCAGAACCTTATATAGAAATGCCAATTACACATATTTATATGTTGTAACTGAGAATAATGGAACACTGAAACACATACATTTGGGCATATAATTGTTCGAACACCTCTGAGAGCTTTCTTTATGAATGGCTTGGTACTTGTGTCTCCAGATATTGACTTTGTAAAATAGCAACTCAAAGACCATTAGCACTTACAATACACAAAAGAATATACAAGTGAGACTGAGCAGCTTTCAATTAGTCATGCACCCACCTCCACATAAGTTCCAAAGGCCTCCATGGCACTTCGTTTATTCTTGACCAGTGCCTTAATTTTAGCTCGTTTGACAATCAGTGACAGTATTACCATCTACACATTACAAAAGCTAGAGATCACAATGCTCAGATTGACGTAATCGACAAAATTTACACCTATGCGGATGATACAATTCTGATAAATAATACAATTTATAGTGAAACGCACCTGACCAATTTCACTATCTCCATCTGTGACAAGAACCACATCCCTTATTTCCTCTTCTTCTGCATTTAAAAGTAAAGATCAAAACTTTTTTCTTTCCAAGAAAAGGAAGGAAAAATAAACATGTAAAACAAGAAAAATTCATTACAACATAAGTAGAACCTGAATTATCATCCTCATCCTCAATGGTGGATTCATCTTTAGTAACAAGATCAGGTGCACCATACCATTTCCTCAACTTGGGTCCTCCTAAAATTGAATCAAAACAATTACCCATTACCCAGAATTGAGTCTTTAACACCCCCCACGCCGCACCCTAAAAAAAAATTGACTTCAATGAAGTAGTGAAGTACCTTCAATGTAATCAAGAATTTGATCAAAGAAGCCTATTTTTTTCTTGGCTGAGCAGCTAACAATAGCACGATCTTTTGTGGAGTGTAAGATTGAAGAGGAATTCAATGCTTTGCTTTGACTGTGATATGAAAAAGATGAGCAAGATTGGCAAAGCAGAATTGAAGAAAGGGTACCCGCCATTTTTACACTCTGCACCTTTTCTTCTTCTTTTTTTTTCGTTTTTAGATTTTCTGAGCCAGCCGTTTTAATTCCCGCGAAAGTGGATAACTATAGTATGGCCCAGCTGCAAGTCTGTAATACATTTATCTTTTATTTATTTTTATTTCTTCTAACAATTAATTTTATACCGCTCTTTATATTACGATTTGAATTCGAAATATTTTTTAAGTGAAAATAATCTGCTAATTGATCTCGATAATTATTAATACATATTATTTTATCTTACTTTACATTATATGATCAATAAATTATTACAAATACAATATTTATTATAAATATTAAATAATTGACCTTAAATTCAAATTTATCAAATTTTATTTAAAATTTAATTAATATTAATAATTTTTATGAAATTTCAAACAATTTCTATATCACATTAAACACTATATTAATTTGCATTTTATAGTTGATAACCTGACATAAGCCTAAAAAAGTTGAACACCCTAAATTTTTCAATGGTATATTTTTTTTCGTTAGAGGGAAGGCTGTAAGGAACTACCTAGAGCATATTCTTAGAGTAACAACTCCAATAGTGTCCTAAAATATCAACTTTAAAATACCTTGCCAACATCTGTTATGGGACCTGAGTAAGCCTCCAACAACAACACACATGGGTCTCTAATGAATAACCTAAGTGGCAAAATGTGTGAACATTTAGTTGAGGAGACTAAAGATCGAACTCTCACCTCTTTATTTTATCCTCCTGTGGTGTTAAAATTTAATCACTTGATTTATGACAAAAAAAAAAAAACACACCTGGTAGACTATTTGAGACAACCATATGTTCAAAAAAATAGTAAAGTGTACAAAGTATAAACATGGTAGCAAAAAAATCACAAAATTAGATTTGCCAAAAATAAATCAATTTCGTATTTATATTTACTTTTTATCATAATAGAAAATAATACTATTATATAAGCAGAACCAGTTCAAGAAATACATCAATAACACCAATCTACTGGTAAAGAGTAGGACCCCAATCAGCTACTCTATCCGCCCATTCTTCGTAATCCAATTAACAAAGATGAACAATGTGGTGGTGGACTTAATTATCGCAACTCAATTTTCATTGTACCGAACAGCAACTTTTACATCACACAAAGACTTGGCACGTATATCCCATACATTTTGCTCTCATTCTCACGTGCACACAAGGCACTAGGCCCACACACACAACCACTTATAAACAGCCCACACCTCCATTACATTGGCCGAAGTCATCTATTTATAGTTGTACTTATGTGGGTTACTAACATTCTACACAACTGACCGACAGTAGTTAACTGGTAATCTTTTTATTCTAAAATATAAAATTTAATTTTTACTGTAATTGACTTAAAAGGAAGAACAGTTTCTATTATATAATCTATTCATGTTAACGTGACATGACCTCTAAATTTTTTTTAAAAAAAATTCTACACAACTCTTGTAATAGCAATGAACTTGGAAGCTTTGTAGACAATTCTAGACTTGCTTGTTCCATTACAGCTCATGGTAGAATCTTCTATAGAGTGAAAGAGAAGCAGTGATGCTATACTTAACACTTCAAGATTAGACATGAAAAAAAAAAAACAGTGCTCCGTCTTCATCATCTTCGTGCATATTTTTTGTAAACTATACTAAGTTTTGAGTTCGAGAAATCACAGGTTTGTATAGTATGTATGTTTCGATCATGATTTTCTTAAAAATTTTCAAAAATGATGATTAAGAGTTAAACCGTTTTGTTTGAAACGATTTGAAATAACTTAATTTTTGAAATTAATTGCTTAACACAATGGTTTTGTATTAGTTTATTTGATGTCTGAAATGGTTGTTTATATTATTATTATTATTATTATTATAGCATCTCTATGTGAGTTTCTCTTCCCAGTTCTAATAAGAGAAATTATTAGTTGTCATTACTCAAATTAATGACAATTTCTCTTATGATGTTTGATGATGGGATAAGAGGATTTTTCCAAAGATGCTTAAATTGAAATGTTTTGGAGTTTCAAATGCTCTTTGGGCTTGCTTCCACACACTTGGAGTACAGCAACTCCTACATTCAAAACTTGCATTTTCATAAATAAAGATACAATTATTAGAGAGAAATATATATATATATATATATATATATATATATATATATATATATATATATTAATAATTATATATTTATCATTTTTTTTAATCTGATAAAATTCAAGTAGTTTAATTTCTTACCGTAAGAGGACGAGCAGGAAGGGACAA
The DNA here is from genome assembly GCA_949671775.1 of Mallotus repandus. NCBI lineage: Eukaryota > Viridiplantae > Streptophyta > Magnoliopsida > Malpighiales > Euphorbiaceae > Mallotus > Mallotus repandus. The sequence continues at coordinate 29,776 of CATIWM010088345.1, read as the reverse complement.
GAATTTGAATTCCGCTGTTTACATTTGAATGTCCATATTTTTTGTCATTTTTCTATTTTTGGAGAACAATTATATATTCATCATTTAACATTTTAATACATATATAACGTCATTTTGTCGACTAAAATTTTCTATTCCAACTTCTTTATCATTATTTCAAATAACGGCTAAATATATTGTTATATTTTGAGATTTTACATGATTAATTTTTAATTTTTATTATTTTAAAAAGATAATTATATATATTTGTGTACTACATTAAATAGAAAATGGATGTATTAATTATAAGAGGCAATTAGCATTATATATATATATATATATATAGTTTAAGGTGCATTTTATGGTCACTTTGTTTTTAATAAAGTAAAATTTAATTTCTCAATAATGATAGTTAAATGATAAAAAATAATTATCATGTGATAATAAAAGTTAAATAAAGTTAAAGTGCTTCAAAAATAAAGTAATCATAGAATCTCCCATAATTTAATAGCTATTATTTTAAAAACATTATAAAATATAAAAATAAAATTTAAATTTTACTATGACCAATGTATGAAATTATTTATACCTAATTGTCATTTAACCCTTATTAATATATTATTTTTGGGTCTTATCAAGGCACTCTATATGTACATGTTGGAGTTGGGCTTCTGAATTCCGGATCCATGATTTGGCTGAACATAGATTTTCCTAAGTTCGGATATGAGATTATTTGCTGTCAGAATCTTCTCTAAATTTAATTTATAAGTAAAAATATCTGTTTTTTTCGGATGATTTTTGTATTCGGACCGAATTTAGGAGATAGGGTTTTTTTCTTTCTTGGTCTCAACGATTTATGGTTCACATACGGAAAAAAAGGTAAAAATCTCAGCCTTCATTTTCTTTTTCTCGGTGGCCAAACAAATCGATCTAGTTTGTAATTACCCAAAAAGCTCTATTATTTTTGCTATATGTAAAATTCCCAAAGTGGATATCCAAGACTGTATTGGATGAGTTTTTTTTATTTGAATTATTTTTTTTAAAGAGATCTGCTTTTTTTTTTTTCATTGTTCAGATCTGTATTTTATATGCACACACACACATATAAGCTAGGGAATCGTGTCTTGATTGCTATTTAGTTGTTGGGTTTTTTATTTGTTTCCATGTGTTGGTGACAGTACAGACTTTCAGAGATGTTAAGTTGCTGGTTTTGGTTCTTGAATTGAATTTTTTTTATTTTTTTATTTTTGGTTTTGGTTTTGCTAGTTAGCATTGATCACACTCCTCCATTTCCCAGGAAATTTTTTTTGGGTAAAGTGGAATTCCAACAATGCTTACATTAAACATGTTGGAGCTTGTTAGTCTCTTTGAACTCTTCTTGAGGTTCCTGGAGTTCGGAAGCTCCTAAATTCAACTCACTCAAAAAGCTTATTATAGTTAACCATGTCCTTTTTCTATTGAATCTATTTGTTTATCATTTTTGCAGGTTGTAGCTGTGGAGATTTAATGGCCTAAGATCAGCTCGTTGATGGCTTTGCTTTCTTGGGTTCCTTGCTTTGAAGCTGTTTGTGACTTGGAGTTTGGTTGTGCATAATGACTAGGTGGCTCGAGTGAGGGTAGAGAAGGCTACTAAGCGCAGGCCTTTGGTATTTGTGACTGCTATAGAGTATTAGAGGCTGCAAGAACATTTGTGCTGTTAGATAGATGTTTGATATGAAGACTCAATGGAGGTTCACAGTTTTGACATTGTGATTGTTATTTTCCTTCTAAACTGAGTCAAGTAGTAAAGTTTTCTGCAAAAAATGTGTCTGTGATAGGGGTGTAAACTGGTGGAGTTGAGCCGAGCTTTTACCGCCATTGGTGATTGATTCATTTGCATTGCGTTGCTTGTGAACAACACTTACATGAAATATTTATGTGACTGTAATTCTAATCCATGTTTTCAAATGCGTCAATTTGCCTTTTCTTCTTTGTCAACAAGAGCCAAAAACTTGATCATCAATCCCTTGAGCTGCTAGCCAGTTCTGTGGGACTCAGACAGATGAGGATCATGAGGGAAGAAGGATTGGGAAGAAGGATTGTGAACTTTCATTTAACTGTTGTTGCGTCTACTACCACTACTATGTGGGGGCTTCATTGCTTTGACAACAATTTTTTTTTTAACTTTATCCTTATATTAAGATTTTTAAAGGGAGATGATAGGATGTGGAGGATTGCATCCATGACCTCCGTCAATACTTACAACGGTAAATCATTCATTTTAAGCGGTTAGACGACAACATTTTTTTGTTGATTAATGTTTTTCTCCCATTTTTACACATTTATAGTTCCAATATTTTCTAAATTTTTGACAATTTTCATTATCCCAAAACTTTTATCAGATATCGTTGAGAATTGTTTTTTTTCTATTATTGACGTATTCATTTAAAATGAAATAATTCGCACATTTTAAAATTAATAAAGAACTAAAAAATTTAAAAGATATTGAATGAACAAAAATTACAAACTTACGTATATATAATTGTTACAATAAATTTTTATTATTTATATTTTTTTATTAAAAAATTTTGAAAAAATAAATTGAGTTGCACGTTCTCGATGTAGAACATAAAAAATAGAATTTCATATGATAAAAAATTTTAAAAAAATCTTCTTAACGCAGATGATATATGGTTATTGCCCTCTTATTAATTTTTTATCTTAATTACTAATATTTAAAATCTATTAAATTTTGCCTAATTCGATGATTAAGATAAAACTATATCAATAGTTAAAATTTTTTCAGTAATTATTTTAAGAAAAATCTATTATAAGACCTTTGAACTTATGTGGTTTGTTTTATTAAACCTCTATATATTTATTGTGTTTTAAAATATCTTAAACATTTATCTAATATAACATCTAACCCTTAAATATCCATTATACTTTCCGTCTCTTTCATCAAAAAAGGGTTTGGTGTTATATCAAATAAATATTTAACAGTTAAATGTTGTATCAAATAAATATTTAAGGATTCAATATTATATTAAATAAATGTTTAATTTTTTTTAAAATACAATAAATATATAAAGGCTCAATAAAATAAACCATAAAAGTTGGAGTCCATTTAATAGATTTTTCCATTATTTTACTACACTGCTACTACACCATAGTGTTACGAATCCTCATTTTAGCCCTGACATTTGACCCGTGTGGCGCCTAAACTCCATCATGTTTAGGTCAGCCAAGCCTTATGAACCTGCCTCTGATATTAATACCAAGCGTCCACCATCTATTGTCGAGTGTTGACAAACCTAACTAATCTCACACGTTCGCTACTATCGTTGTTCCCTATTTTCCCACATATGTTCCAAGGCTCATGCTCATCTTGTAGTCTGCATGTATATTCGAGTGTCACTTTTATCTCGAGCCTCACATTCACCTCATCGTTCCCACACATTAACCGAATCCCACATTTGCCTCACAAATTTGAATCCCACTTATGCCTAGTAATTCCCCTATATGCTAGCGCATAGCACAACCTACATATGAACCTCGGGCCTAGGAGAACACGCACTACGAGCACCTCGGCCTTGTAGTGTCCATAGAGCTCATTCTCTACAGAGACACTGAATTTCTCTTTTCTAAACTTGATGTCCGTCGCCTAGTCTCTCAACTAGGGAGCTCACTTAAGGCTGTGTCGTCGAACATGCACACAAGCCTCAGGGATGATGGAGAGCTTACACCGAAGGTACCCCCTAAATAGCATAAGGAGCACCTTGAAGGTTACTAGAAGGAGACATCATATTGCTCCACCCATCACACCTTTATAAATATAAATACATAATATTTATTCATATTTACCAAACTGCCATTCAATATACTTTGCCTTTCACATACATTCTTGCCTGGCCATATTATACTTTTCTTGTTCATCCAAGCCCTTAATGTTGGTTAAGGACTCTAAGGGTGCATTGCCCCTAGGGCTCTTTTCGTCGCACCATTACATTCTCCCCCACTTGAGCAATTGAAGCCCTCGTCAATTGGGCATAGGCGTTCGCAGTTCTGGTCCTTGGGGTGTTCTATTTATTCTTCTATTTTGTCTCTATCAACTTGTATTGCCGATTTATACTCTAAAACTGTGCCAACTCTTGACTCCTCGCTTTTGTCCATATGAATTTTTGGCTCTCCACTTCAGTATTTGCATGTTTTCTCTTAAGTCTTTGCCTCTACTTCTTCTCAATAATGCTTCTCGTGCTTTCATTGCTTTATTCCCGTCTCGAGTGTAAATTGTACCTCGCAAGATAAAACAAAGAAGCAACAACAGAACATATTGAAAATAAATCTCATGTTTCTTTAACTCTTTTAATAAAATTTAATGTTAGATAAATCCACAATTTGTAAATATATATTCTTCAAATTAATAACACCGTAGATCATTTATTGTGTAAAGGAATTGTAAAGGAGCAGCATATAACTAACATATTACCATGTGTTTATGCAACACTGTTGTTGTTCATCGCACTTAGGCACTATATTTTATTGCTCTGCACCTTCTTGAATTCTCGCATCTTTTATTACAAGGATGAGATCTTCACTAAATAACATCTTGTTGTGGTCTATCACATTCTTCTTCGATTACTTACTGCTACACTTGAGCCTTCAGGTACTTTTATTGTTCACATGCAAAAGTATGTATGTACCTTCATTGTGCTTGTCCCACTTGTAGAAGTAACGTTCAAGGGAATTCTTCTATAGAATGATCTTCTAAAGTGTATTAAGCACTGACTATGTTTGATGGTTCATTTGAAAGCAACATCTCTACCAGTTTTAGTAGTAATAAGAGTTCATGATTTTTAGATCAAATTGCTTGTGCCTTCGCTTTTAGTAAAGGTGTCAAATTTATTTCTAAAAAACCCAACCCTCCATCCGCAAGTAAGTTGATTCACTGAATCCCCTTCCTTGCTTCTTAAAGGTTGTTGCAAGTCATCCGACTCATTCGCACTATGTTTTTGTAAGTGTCTTAAGCCTCAGTAGTATTGCACTTTGTTTATCACTCACGCATTCCATCCCCTTATTGATTCCACCATTTTAGCTTTATCGGTACTCATTATCACCTGCATAGAACACATATATATTTTCTTCAAGGTTGCCCCAAGCTCTATTAGTCAACCCTTTTTTGGAATGCACAATTATGTTTTCTCGAAGATTGCCTCAAGCTCTATTGGCAAATCTTTTAGATTTCATATGGCTACTGTAGCCTTAATAAAGCTCCTATTTTCTCCCATTTTTCTCTTTCACACAATATATTTTCTCTTACTCACTCTTATTTTTCTCTTCTCTTTTTTTTTTCTTTCATTTTTCTTTTCACAATTTTCTCTTATTCTTTTCACTTTACTTTCTTTTCCTCTCGCTTTCATTTTTCCTCTCGCTTTCATTTTTCCTCTCTTTATTTTTCTTACACACATTCTCACACAATCACAAGAGTGGTTACCGTAACCACGTTCAATCACAATATTTCACTTATCATTTCTTTTGTTGCTAAGTAGGGTTTATGCCACCAAGTTGAATCACAATACACATGAAAATTTCATTATATTGGATTTTCAAGCCTAATTCATGCTTAACACCCCACTGGCCTTTGAGCTACAACAATATGTCTCATTAGCTTCTCAAGCCCACATCACGTTGCGTTACACATAAACTCGCGCCACTGCACGATACCTTTTATAATTCATCAATCGAGAAGTATATCTCAAAATTGTTACACCACTTATCATGGGGCCATTACCCTCTCCCCAAAAGACTAGCCCATTGGGGTGTGCAGTGCCCACGTTTATAAGCCCAAGACCTCCCCTACAATTTTTCAATTGTTGAGTCTCACCACTTTTAACAGTCTCATAAGACTAACAATATTTTTGATGTTGCCTCATTCAATTTTATACCGATGGGTTCTATAACAACCCTTGTCCGCATTATGAATATTAGCCCACTTAAGCACCTCGTTGTGAAATCATACACATCGCATCTTAATTTAGGGACTCCGTATCGCAATATTGTTATTTTATCTCACGATTAGCACTCATGAGCCCTCGTTTAACACATTTCTTATCCCACTATGGTTGGCCTCTTTGCGCTAACCAGCAATCCTGATATTAATTTTACCAATCATCCTTTCATTTTACTCGAAGATTTCCTATAGCATTTGTCAAGTGCATAGGCTATCTTCCAAGGATGTGCATCAATGTAATGATGCTATTATAGTGTTATAACTGACCAAAGTCTCAAACACATCCCTCGTCAAATGATCGCATTTTACGTCTTATGTATAAGCTCACTAATAAACTTAAGTGTCTCTCCACTTGCTTGCTCCCCACAAGTAAATTACGCCTCAATAATTTCTTGTAAGAATCATAAGTATGAAGGATCCACCAACTTTATTAGTTTGGTACATGCATTTGTATCCCACCTCAGAGTGCCACAATATCCTTTTTGGTGAATATCCCATAGTTCCCACAAGTTTTATTTTGCCGATCTCAACACATTAAGGTGTCACCAATAACTATATCCTGCACACTTATTTTGCCTTAAGATAACTATGTCCTGCACACTTATTTTGCCTTAAGATAACTTATTTTGCCTTAAGATAACTTATTTTGCCACACATTAATCGAATCCCACATTTGCCTCACAATTCCCGCATATATCTGAATCCCACTTGTGCCTCGTAATTCCTTTATATGCTACCGTATAGCGCAAGCTACATATGAACCTCGGGCCTAAGAGAACATGCACTACGAGCACTTCGGCCTCGGAGTGTCTATAGAGCTCATTCTCTATAGAGACATCGAATTCCTCTTTCCTCAACTCAATGCCCGTCACCTAGTCTCTCAACTAGGAAGTTCACTTAAGGCTATGTCGTCGAATATGCACACAAGTCTCAGGAATGGTGGAGAGCTTACACTGAAGGTACCCCTAAAGAGTATAAGGAGCACCTTAAAAATTATTAGGAGAAGACATCATAATATTTTACTCATCACACCTTTATAAATATAAATATATAATATTTATTCATATTTATTAAAATGCCCTTCAATACACTTTTCTTTTCATATACGCCCTTTCCTAATTATATTATATATTTTTTGTTCATCCAAACCCTTAATGTTAGTTAAGGAATCTAAAGGAGCATTGCCCTGAGGATCCGGAAGCCACGCGCATTTATAAAATTCAGTTGTACAGCAAGTTTCGAATCCGAAACTGTATCACAGTAAAAACACAGCGTACTGGAAAAGCGAGCCAAAAAGAAAAGGAAAAAAAAAAACCGATCCCATTTCATTTCGAATCGTATCCTATAAGTCTTCGTCTTTGCTCGCCAATTATTTTGTGTTCTCTAAATTTTATGATTGATTCCTATATTGGGTCACTTTTTTTTTTTCTTGTATTATCACTTTGAATCCAAGCTGAGGCAACTGGGTCATCGTCTGTCTTCACACTCAGTCCTATGGTGAGTCATGACTCGCTCTATTTCAATTCTTTCTTGATAATTCTTCTGTTTATTTGATTATTACTGTTTATAGTTGAATAAAATTTGCTCTCAAATTCAGCTAAAAAATACTATCTTTTTTTTTTTTTTTATGTGTGTGTGAAATTTGTAATCTTTGTGCAGGTAATGGGGCTTTTGTTGTATAATATTGTAGTTTTGAACTGAATTGGCTGTTTGTTTTTTTTTTTTCTCTTTTGAGTTGGTTAACTGTGAAATATTTCTATTTGGGTATAATTTGTGTATGTATAGATACCCAGTTGATAAATTTAGTTTGGTTTAATTTTGTTGTTCAATATTTGGAAATTAGAGCTGTTAAACGATAAAGTTGAAGGATTTTATATAAATTTTTGTGTTTATAGGCTTAGTTTAGTGCTTGTGTAGATGAACTATTTAGAGCGACTTTAGTTTGGTTTTTGTTAAGAATATTTGGAAATTGAAAATTTTGGCCTGTTGGGTTGGTGAATTGAAATCTACTTACACTTGTTCTGTTTGAAAACTTATGTTAATTAACCTCATAAAGAGAGTCATTGTTTTAGCAAGTTTGGTTACTGTATTCCATTTGCTTTTGGTGGACAAAGTTTTAATTTTGGAAAGTCAAAGAATTAATTGTTTACTTTATTTTGTTTACTTCTGTTTGGGGTTTCCAGTTTGTGTATTTGAGTTGCATGTGGTGGATTTTCCATGGAAACAGAGGTTGGAGTTGAGGGGAATGACGAAGGAAAGTTGGAAGAAGCTGGGGTTGCAAAAAGTTACTCTTCTTTTCTGTCAACCAAGCAGCTCAGCAATCCTGTGGTATACAAGCTTGTTCGGGTAACTTCTCGAATATCTGTTTCCTTCATAATGATTCTGATTAATGTCATATTAAGTTCGTATGGAGAATTATTGACTTTGTTTCATGCGTCAAATGGTTAATTTTATATTACTGCTTAGAATTTTGGGATCACTTCTTGAGTAGAAAGCAATAAAGCAAATTTAATGGTGTTTTCAATTGTTCTGCTCAGATATATTAATCAGTTTTCTTTTTCCTCATTCTCCTAGCCACCTGCTATCTCCTTTTAATACAATTTAATCACTCGTACAATTATAGTCACTAGATGATACAATCTGGTGCCCCTGTCTTCCTGAAGGATTATTTTGTACCTCCTACGTGTCTTTTAGTGAGCTATGTTAGCTAATGATGAATGTCCTATATCTGATTAAAATCATTCTCTGAAACTTCTGAGTGATAAAAGATTATGAAACTCATTGTGACCCCTGTCACCACTGTTAGCATCATTATGTGGGGAAGTGTTTTGGTTTGAGGAACAATGTCTTATCTTCAATCAGATAGAAGCATTAATCTGACAAACATTATCCCTTCTTAGGTTTATACTGATCATATGTCTATTTTTTCAAACCTTCTGATTTTTCTTACTTTTGCCCTGTGATAATTTTAATAGGCTATGAAGATGTGATGTACTGATATCCTGTTAAATTTACAGGTGGAAGGAGATGGAAGATTGGTGCCTGCAACAGAAGATGAAGTTATGGAGGTTGAGGGTTTGTTTCTAGGTGAGAAAAATGAAATGCATATTGTTGCAGACACTAGAACGGCTGTAGGTTGTATTGCTAATGAGGGATCTGCATCTGGGGTGATGCTTCAGTTGGAAACCTCAGAAGGTTTGTTTTAATGACTACTAGTACTTTGCATTATTTTTTTAGTTCCAAATTTAGGTAAAATAGAATTCTTTATGCTGAGTCTATTTTAGTAAGTGATAATTTTCACAAGTGTGTCAAAATTCTTGAGTTGTTAGAGTGCTACTTCAGATAATTGGTAGCATGCAAGGATTTTGTTGTCTTCTTATCATTATGGGATCTTTGTTTTTTGGTTCATTTCATCCTCAAAATTTTTTCTTTATGAACATATTTTATTTTAAATTTTTATTCCATGCAAGAATATATTTTTTGGAACTTAAATTTTTTCATTGATTGAATTTTTCTCTTTACCTTGTTCCAATTCATGTAAAATTGGTATTCTTCCCATTCATACCATGTGAACATCTTAATGCTCACCCAAAATAATTTTTTTTCTTTGATATATTTAACTGTTCAACATTTTCTTTTTGTCCTCGTATCTGAATGAGCAACGTGTCGCAGGTTTGTTGCAATCTGAGAACACAGAAGTTGATCCAGATAAATTTAATGCACGGCTTAAGGTACTTTGGACATTCATGCAATATTGATTTCTATTTTGTTTTGAATTTGAAGGATGAATGCTCTTCGACATGTTATTTATACTTCCAATTCGACCACCTTATTTCTATTTTTATAGACTTTACACCAACCTTGGTGTTGACGGAAGTGCACCGTATTACATCGTGTTGTAGACTTTCAGTTGTTGAAATCACCAATGATGGTTTTTCCCTTTTGCATATGGTTTTTCCCTTTTGCATATGGTTTTTCCCTTTTGCATATGGTTTTTAAGGATTTGTTTATTATTGTACTGGGAGATAGAATTTTCTTTTCCGGTGATCACTTGTGCAAGAGTTTAGTAACATCCTTCAAAAATTCCTTCGCGATTCATTATCAGCTTGTGCTTCTGTTTGTTCTATATTTTCAATCCTGTTTAATGTTTGAGTGTAAGAGAGTAAGAAATGTGCTAGGCGGATGAATTAAGTTAGTTGAAAATGTTTCTTTTTGCTTTAGAAAAAACCTGTTTTTGACAGACCAAGAAAGAAGGAAGCAAATGTGCTCTTTATTACTTGTGGTAAGAATCTTTTCATGTGAAGTTGTGTTTTGAGAAGATCAAATTGTGGTAATAATTGAATGGCATAAACTACATTCACATGTCTACTTAATGTTGAAGTTTACAGTCTCATACATGGCAGATAATTTTCTCCTGGGAGGTTGAATGTGTGTTTTAAAAGTTTAGATTCAATGATGATATTATTAGTTCCCAGTGAGCCTTTCCCTTGTTCATCAACTTTTTGTGTATAAACTTTTTCAGCCGTTAACTTTCCATTTTTCGCTTCATTATTTTTGTTTCATCCTGTCCTGTGCCAGGTTTCTCCTATTTTTTTTGTTTTCTTTTTTCCTTTTATTTGTCCTTCCCTGTATTTTCAGCCATTTTCTGCTTGCATATTCTCATATAGATGTTAAATCGTGTGAGAAATTCTAGCTAATTGAACTACTAATTGCCTTGGATACATATTGGCCTTTAAAATCTATTGTAGTACATCGAGGAGATGTTGCAAAAGGTGAAAGAGGAAGAGAGGCTCCGCTTAGCATGTGGATCTCCTGATTATTCTTCTGCTTATGTGATTGTAGACAACCAGTGTTCTGATCAGCATGATAAATTGTCTGGTATTGATGAGAAGCTCCAATCTAAAATTCCCTTGCAGGAAACTGTCCCTTCCTTGGCATCAAGTTTGAGTGAGAGCAACGTGCATCGATCTGGGAGCACTGGGGAGTGCTCAAATCCTCCAGAGAAACTGACAGAAAGAGGATCTTTAACTCCTGCTGCTACAACTTTATTGGGGCCTGATTTTTCCAAATTAAAGGGTGAAATTTGCTTAGATAATTTGTCAATTAAAGAACTTCATGAAACTTTTAAAGCAACATTTGGGCGAGACACTACTGTCAAGGATAAGCAGTGGCTTAAGAGAAGAATTACCATGGGATTAACTAATTCTTGTGATGTATCAGCTACAACTTTCATAATCAAAGATAACAAATTGATTAAGAAAGGCAAAGAAGAAGGCTGTGATAATGTTAAGGGTGCCTATGCTAATGATCCTGCTACGGAAGCAATGAATGCCAATGAGGAAGGGGCACCAATTAACCATGGTAGCCAACTGGAAGATCAACTAGTTGTTTCATACAAGAGAAGTCATAGCATAGGCGATAATTCTGGCAGTGATGATCATAACACAGAACAAAGAGCTGCCAAACGAGTTCGGAAGCCTACAAGACGATACATTGAAGAACTTTCAGAAGTAGAGTCCAAGGAGTCCAGTGGGCGGATAAAGACTGCATTAAAAAATTCTGGACTAGGACTGATTTCATCAAATTTTCATGAAAGGCCTGTTAGAAATGTCTCGTCAGATGGGAGAACTTTCATCACAAGGATGGATTCCCTTGGAGGATCTGGCATTCAAATTCCATGTGTTTCTCGGATTCGAAGAAGCCGTCCAAGGAAAAATTTCATGGCTCTTCTGGTGTGTAATATTTTTTTCCTGGGTGATACATATGTCACTGCTGCACTTAAGACTTTCAAGTTTTATTTTTTTTTTTTCGGGACAATGATTTTTTTCTTTTTGGTGTGAAGCATATTGGTGTATAGAATCACGGTTTTTCATTTCTTATTTCATTTCTCTTAGAACTATTTATCATAGATTTGTTTAGAGGTGTGTGTGTGGGTGTATGTGCACAAGTTGGCATTATGGAGATTTGGAGTGGAGCAAAATTTCACTATTCTAAAATGAACTTTAATATTTGTGCATAGAAATGAAAAATACTATCTTATTTGGTAAAGCAACTTCAATTTGACAGATAGCGATGCCATCTAAGATGAGAGTATATGCATGGCTAGTTGATCATACTGCTTTTTTTTCATCTTTTTCTTGCCTTTGCTATCTCTTTTTGAGGAAATATAAGTTGCATTCTCTCATTTTGTCTGTGCGGATTGTCCTTGTATTTATGTATCTTCATTTATTTTGGTTTCTATCAGGGGGGATCGATTGGTTTTATTGTTAAATTGTATATTGCAGAGGTTCAATCCAAGTGGTGTGGGCATGACGGGTACACTAGTAAAGAAGGCACTTGGTGCACATAGTTTTATACCACATGATGAGAATGGGAAACAAGTCATGAAATCTTCTACTCCTTCTCAGGTTCAGCACCATGTAAGATTTATGTCTATTATGCTTTTGTAAATATTTGTCCATTAGTTCTCAATCTTATAATTCTTCCTCATTTCCACTTCTTCTACCTCCGCCCCCTGCTCATCCTCCTCCTTTCCTGTCTTTTCATTTATTTTATTTAATTTTATTTGAGTTTTCTACTTGTCATTCTAAGATAGATGAAAATTGTTGTAGCTTGTCAAGTTCAAGTACTATGTTGTTGGAATAATCCGTGGTTCAGTTCCTTTAAAGGACTCTCTCTCCTTAAATTTGTTGAGTTTTATGTTTGTCCTTTTGCAAGAAATTCAGTCTCCCAAAATTGGATAAATAAAGATCTAATATTTTTGGGACTTCTTTGTGGTCCTTCATCTGATGTTTCTTTCAACTGGTATGCATATGATGGAGATGCACAGCTATGAGTTCTTATGTGCCAATTGCTCAAAACATGATTGATCATACAGATAAATGTTAACAAATGGGGCTTTCAGGTTTTAAGAAGCAATCAAGAATAGCATAATCATCACTTATAAGTAGAAGGCATTGGCAGGTTTTGATCATGTTCTTTTAAATCGGTTGCTCAACTCCCTTGTGATGCACAGAAACATGTTGCACTTCCTTTAGGTTTAAAGAGCCAGTGGTGAATTTGAGAAAGGTTTGGACATCAACAATGAGGTAAATTTGGGTTTTGCAAATCAAAGAAATTAGTATTGGAACAGGAGCAAGCTTGAACTATTGGTCTCATAGTGTTGGAGGGGTGCCCTGGATTGAAATTTATTGTTTGGTTCAATTTGGGTTGGCTCCTTGGAGCCCATGGCGGATGTTGTTTTGGAGGACCGTATGTTGGTTAAAATGCTGTTTTCCAGTGTGTTTTGTATTTTGTTGCTGCGTAACATAATAATTTGCCCTTTAAGGGAACAATGCTCCAATATTATTTATTCGCAAACTGCATGCAGTGTATGTTGTTGATTACTGATTTCAGTGTATCTTGTTACCCAGCATACAGGTATACAAGACAAAGACAGACCAGCCCCAACTGTGGCTGCAGTTGAACCTGGGCATCATAAGGTGCTGAAACAGGGGGATTCATCTGGGGATTCAGATAATAATGTAGTTACTGTGCCCACATCTAAAGGTGGAATTAGAAGGAAACATCATCGAGCCTGGACTCTCTCTGAGGTTATGAAGCTAGTTGAGGGTGTATCTAGGTATGGGGCTGGAAGGTGGTCAGAGATTAAGCGGCTTGCATTTGCATCCTATTCATATCGAACTTCTGTTGATCTCAAGGTATGCCTATATTAGTTTGACCTTTTAAAATTTATGTTTAGGATGGAGTGGCATATGGGGTGGAAAGATTTTTGGCTGATAAGAAATTTCATGTTTAGGATAAATGGAGGAATCTACTGAAAGCTAGCTTTGCACAGATACCTTCTGATAAAGGGGTGAGCGATTTAGTTACTTTCTTCGTCTATGCAAGTCATTAGTAGTGATTTTCTTGTATCTTATTTAATGAGATTCATGGTGTTCATATTGATCTTATTTTGTGGTTGATGCAGATGAACTCACGAAAAACTGCTGGTGCAATGCCCATTCCTGAACCAATTTTATTGAGAGTTAGAGAGCTAGCTGAAATGCAGTCTCAGGGTCCACCAAATATGATCTCAAGTAAGGTGGCTGGAAGTACTGGAGATAGTGTACATGAAAAGAAATCAGGGTTCTTGTAACATTGTAACTAGTAGGTTGTAGCTGTATAAATTGCAAAAACAAACAGATAATTCGGTCAGCGATTTGCAAGTGTTCTTCTGCTGTTGCCTTTTATAGTGGGTTCAAGAATCCAGTTGATATCCAGAGACCAGCACCACCACACGAGTAGTCAAAACATACATTATAACACGGTGTCTAAAGACCCTAATTTGAGGAAATATAACGAGATTTTGGTTATGATAGAGTTGGATTAGATGGAAAAAAAAAAGGTTCATTGCAATGTTTATGTTTGTCTCTCCGTTTAGGGACTTTCTTGTTTTTCAAATGTACATATCAAGCTAATTGTCACAAATCCCAGATTGGAAAGGGAATTTTGGCTTTATAAGCTTGGGCGTTGCATAGGTTACCCTTTTAGATATAGGGTAATACGGTAATGGCTTCATGACAATGGTATCAAAGCTGACTTTACTTTTTTCCAATGTAGGACCCTCACGGGAGATACAAGGGTTGAGGTAGGTCTGAATCTACTGAGTGGGTTCCTCTTCTCCTTTGGGCAAAGAGGAGTCGATGCAATGAGGGCGTTGTACAATCGACTAGGGTAGAATATCACAAATCAGCACACACCAATAAGTTAACTTTTTAGGGAGAGGGCAATGGGGCAATGGCCCGTGACATAATGCTGCAACTCTTATGCCAAATGCAGATGGTGAAGTTTAACATAGAAATTGAAGTTCGAGAATTAATTCATGGAATTGGAAAGGATCTGTAAAAAGTTAATTGGATCATTATGAACCTGTTTAATTTTGAAAAATATTTTCTGTTTCTCTTTTTTAGTTTTCTTTTCATTTTCTTCAATTTTTTAATTTTTTATTTTCCAGTTTGTTATTTTTCTTTTTTCAATTTTTCTTATTTTTATAATTTTTATTTTTTAATAAAATAACTATAATAACTTTTTAGCTAATATATTTATTATTATTATTATTATTTAGATGATAATATTTAATATTAAACCTATTTATTTTATAAAAATTTTTTAAATCACGTTCATTTAATTAATTTTAATAAATCAACTTATTTTAAAAATTTAATATATCCATTATATATAGTAGAATTTAAATAATAAATTAGATTTATAATAATTATAAAATAATTGTAGATTTATTAAAATATTGTATTAATCAATAATAAAAAAGTGCAGAAGCTTTTTCTTCAATTTTTTGTATTATATTTTTCTCACCATTACACCTAATGATCACAAAAATCTAATAATTGGATAAAACAAAACAATTTTTACAATACTCCCAATAAGCCCTTTTCGTGCTTCATCTGTTTAGTGACAAATGATGCGTGCAACAAACTTATTTTCTAAAACTAAACAAGCCCTATATTTTACTCGCAAGGAATTGAACGCTACAAATTTTTTGTTCTATTTGCAAATAACTAAGCACTGGACTATAAAAATATTACATCAGATTTTTATATAACTGCCATTATTTTATTAAGGGATGTATCTGAATATACTTTGTCACTGATTTGTGTGCATTTCTGTTTGGCTATTTTTAATTTTAGAGGAATTGCGAGCGTGTCAGAGGAGCGAATCCTCAAAAAAATTAACCTGACTTCTTTCAAATGTTTGTGGATTTCCAAACCTCTTTACCACAATTTGCTTGGATTTCAGAGAAGGAAATTAATTTATAAATAAAAGAGACAATTTAAACACTTAAAAAGGGAAATTAGATTGATTCTAAGAACCCAATTCAAAAACTTAGGGCACATAGTAGCACTGTAAATTAAAGAAAAATGATTGGCTAAAAATTCTAAATTTGTAGATGTAGATTGGTGTAGATAGATGTAGATGCCTCTTTTCAATCATTCTCTTGCCTTTTATACTGCTAAAATTAATTCCTTCAAATAATTGCTCCAGCTGAAAAGTCTTTTGTTTCCAAGAAATAAATTTCCATTGCAAATAACTTTTCCAGACGCCTTTTTCTTCAAGTCTTAGTGTGAATGAATGTGAACAGTTGTGCTTCTGAATTCTTCCGTTTTATCCTCCGGCTCAGGTGATTCTACAAATTGAACTTTAGTTTGGGCTTTTTAAATTTTCATCCAATTAAAAATAATGGATTAATTAATTTTAGCCCAAAATTTAATCCCCACATGTTGTTAGCTTGGGCTAAGTCCAATGCTAACTAACATGTAAGCCCATTCAAAAATCCATCTCAAAGTCCACCTTCATATATATATAACCTCTATATATGAACCTTTCAACCAAAATTTCACCTCTTCATCTAATTTTCTTCATCCTCATGCCTAGGCCTTAGGTAAAATTTGGTGAATTTGATGAATATTATTGGAGAGTAATTGCTCCTCGTGAGGCTCAAAAAAATTGAGAAAAATGGGAACAAGATCAAGCCCGTAATGATCATTTGGACAACCTTTTAGAAAGAGGCAAATGAGCTAGAAAATATTACAGTCCTGAGTCATCTTCATCTTCATCTACTCAAGAACACCCTCCAAACCCTCTAAATCAAAATTCAAATCCCTAAGATCAAATTTCAAAATTTTTAATTAATGATTATTTATTTGCGCCCAACAACCACCAATCTTCAATTCTCCCAAATTTTTCTCAAGAATTAAATTCCCAAGTAAAAAATCCCTAAGAAAAAATTTCTTATGTTAAAAAAACCAATGCTTCAAAATTATTCCCACAAAAATCTCCTTTAATTCCTCATTCAATTCAAAATTAAGATTTGTCAATTTCAAAAACCATTCAAATATTTCAATTCAATAAATCCCTAAATTCTCAACAAAAATCCCCAATTTTTTCTCCTTCCTTTCCTTTTTTTCCCTTTTCTTTTTCCTTATTCTCCTTTTCTTCTTCCATTACGACCATCTCCTCTGGCCAGCATCATCCACCGCCAACTGAACAGCAACCGGACATTGCCCTTCCACCATCCGATGGCGGACAGCAATCGCGACACGCTGGGCAGCAAGTAGCCTATCGCGTTGCTGTCCCTGCGCAACAGCGCTTCACGGGCCTAGCGAGCAGCGCATTGCTGCCTCGCGCGCTCAACAGGCAGTTGGACCCCTTTCGGCTTGCCTCCACTCGACTTCCTAATCACCGGCTCAACCCACAATCATTGGAGCACCCCCTGAAGCTGCTGGTTACTCAAAACAAAGGCAATAACAACAACAGTACTATTGTTTTAAGCATAAATTCAACACCAAATCACCAATTTCTTCCTCTTTTCTTGGCTTATTCTCATCACTTTCTCATGATAAATTCTACTTCAAAGTGTGTTCTAAGAGAAAGAAAAAAAGTAATTCATTTTCCCCTTTTTCTTGATTCAATTGCTTTAAGAGTTAATATTCTTTGATACTCATTGATGTAATCTAATGGCATGACCATATATGCACTCTTTGAATGCTCATTATCTCTTGAAGAAATCGCTCATATTTATCCAAATAATTCATTTTAATTTGGCATTAATTGTAACCGAATAATTTATTTTGTTGTATTTGGCTATGAAAATTTAGTTACATTAACTTGATGATTTTTGCCATTTTAAATTGCTTGATATGTGTTGAGATTGCAACCTTTGTGGCCAAAATTAATTCAAACATGTTTATGAAGTCAATGATTAGCCAAATACTATGATCTATTTAGCTTTGCTTGTGTTAGCTTTTAGAACCATGATTAAGGTTCAACTATTTCTAATGGTTGTGAATATAGCAGTAAACATACAAGAACAAAGAGAGAAAAAATATAGAAGATCACTGTCAACTTAGGATTGCAAATACATGTAGTATGTACAATACTGTATTGTATTGCGGGGGCATTACCCCTGCACCTCCAACCAATCTAATCATAACCCATCAATTAAATTGAGAAAACCCCACACACTAATGTTAATTTTAATTTTAATCACTTGATGAACTTTGAGGTTAACTCAAATCATTTATCTAGCCAATTGCTTATTGACTTTATAAGTTTAGCTATATTCATTCATCTTGTGATATTTGTGGTGTGATGGAATTTTCGTGCAAGATGTATTTGGCTTTATTTTGGCAAGTTCATGCCAAAATAATTTTTGCATGGATCATCACTTTGAATTCTTGGTGCGTTTTGCTTTAGCCAAGTGAATTTACTTTGGTCATGTCTTTAACCAAATGAAACCCCAATTCTCTTATTCATTTAGCTCCAATAAGAGTGACAAAACCAAAATTTAAAATTCTGATTTTAAGAATTAATTCCCTCAAGAAAAATTCATTCTTTGGTCCCTTTGGCCGAATGTTTGGCAATTCATGCTAAGGCAAACATATCTTGCATTTGATCATTTCTTTAAAGCCTATGTCTTTTTAAATGCTTGGCAATGTAATGAGTACAAAATATGCTCATTGGCCTAATTTAGCTTAGTAATTCGGCCATATTTTGGCAAATCCCATGCCAAAATTTTGTCTTTTCAAATTTTTAAGGAATGTCAAAATTCCTTAATATATCCATCTAGCCAAAGTAATCCTGTAGCTTGAGAAAATTCATTTGATTCTTCGATCATGTTTTGGCAATTTATGCCAAAATAATTTCATCATGAATGCATTTTTCGGTTTTTCTTCAAGACTTGTACATTTAAATGCTTATTAACCGAAAAATTATTTACTTTGACTCATTTGCTCTTTATAAAATTTAGCTTTATTTTAGCAAATTCATGCCAAAATAATTTCAAACCTTTAATTGAACATTTGTCCAAATAAATTCTTCTTAGATTTTGGCTTTAAACTTGTGAATGCCTAGTTTGCTTGAATAAAAATGAATTTCAGATTTTAAAATCCTTGCTAATCTTTTATTCTTGAATTTCAAAGGCACTTTTAACCAAAAATTTATTCATGCTTTTGGCTTTCTTTTAATATTATTTGGCCAATTACTAGGTATTTGCATGTCTAGAAAGGATGACAATCTAACTATTTATATAGCTAAATTATTTTAGCCAAAAATGCTGAAATTTTAATATAAAAATCTGAAATGTGGCTTGAATTTCAAGCACCAAAATTTGGCTTTTATTTCTTCCTTGTCATGGCCAAAGTTCATGTTCTGTTATAGCCATATACATATTCACAATTAGTGCTAACCTTAAAGGCCAAATATAAATTTAATCTTTTCTTTCAAACAAGCTTAGCACTAAGACTCATCACTTAGCTTATCTTATCCAAGGTTTAATTTGGCAATCTAATTTTAGTATTTAGACTATTCTTCCCTTTGCCAAA
The DNA here is from genome assembly GCA_949671775.1 of Mallotus repandus. Lineage (NCBI taxonomy): Eukaryota > Viridiplantae > Streptophyta > Magnoliopsida > Malpighiales > Euphorbiaceae > Mallotus > Mallotus repandus. The sequence continues at coordinate 10,429 of CATIWM010088345.1, read as the reverse complement.
CATTGTCTTAGTATGCATCTTTTAAGCAAATAAATTAGCCTAGCATTGGCCAATAATCTATGCCTAAAAAAATGATATATTTTACTCAAATATTTATGAATTTAGCCAAAATTTCTGGTTTATTATTAGGGTAAATTATGATTTCCCCCTGTATTTTGGTATATTATATTACTTCGTTCTTGACATTTTAAAAATATATTTATTCACCCTTGTACTTTGCTCAGTTAAACTCGTTCATCCTTTCGTAAGGGGTTTTTGACAATTAACCAAAAAAATAAAGGTCAAATTGGAAAAAATGAATAGAAAAGTCAGAACTACCATTTCATTATTGGCTACTTAAAATTAGAAATTAGAAGATGGTGGATTCTTATTCTTCATCTTTTCCTTCTTAAAAAACAAAGCTAAGGTCTTTTACCACAATAACTTTCTTCTCTTTCATTTTCGGCTGTTTGGAGTTGATGGTTGGGGCTGCATTATCGTTGGCACTGTCATCGTTGGGATAACATTGCAGACAGGGCAAACGAGATTGTCGTGCTTACGGACATCGATTGGGCTTACATCACTAACAAAGCTGAGGTCTTTTACCACAACAACTTTCTTCTCTTTCATTTTCGGTTGTTTAGAGTTGATGGTTGGGGCTGCATTATCGTTGGCACTGTCATCGTTAGGATAGCATTGCAGACAGGGCAAACGAGATTGTCGTGCTTACGGACATCGATTAGGCTTACATCACTGGCTAGTTGTCTCCTCTTCGCCACTAGAGCAATCTCTGTCATCGCTATTTATATTGGTGTTGGTAAGGGTTTTGCGATTTTGAGCCTCAGTGTAGTAGCATTGGTGCCATTGTTAGGAGAAATATAGGGATTTTTTGTTAGGGTTTTGTCTATGTTTTAGAGATTTGGAATTTGAGAATGTCTGTATTGCTGTCTTTCTAAATTGCTCTGATAAGAAGGCCTTTCTTCCCTCCCATGGCCATGATTCTTTGTCGAGTCATGCAGAAATTTGTAATTGCTCTAATTTTTGCATCTTCCTTGAGTGTAAAATTTGCACAACTACAGTTGTTAGAAGCATTGAATATTTAGAGGATGAACTGAATGGTAACTGTTTGTGCTCGACATTGGCTATCTCTGATGCCTATGGTAACTGTTTAGGCTTGTCAATGGCAGTCTATGAGGATATCTGCTTTGTTGATGAACTTTTTAAATGCCACAGTGATCAACCATCTCTGCAAAAAAATGGTTATAGGAACTCTAAATTCGCATAATTAGCAAAGGAGCTTGGTATCTCTCTTTCTATCTTCTTAAAACCCAAATTTAAGACCTGCAGATTTTTTAACCTAAAAAAGAAAATTGGCAATGACCTAGTTATCAAATTGCCCTCTGGATCAAGAAACTCTAATTTCTCCATGCCTCATATTTCACCGGGCATCTCCCTACTAAACCCATTAAAGGGCAGTAACTAAGTTAACTTAGGAATCGAGGGTAGCAAATTACCCACTAAAACACCACTACCATTCTTGCAATCTCTCCTAATCCCAAACCTATAAAGTGGTAATTGAACAAACCAGAACAAAAGAAAAAGCTTATATTTTTATTCTTTTTACTTATATTATCATACTCGTTACCATACCCAGAGATGTTAACAGACATAACACGCGAGTTCTTGTCACAGAAAAGACTAGTCCAAAAGCAGTGATTGGAGTTGATCAGATTCCAAGTAGAGAGCAAGCCTGACTGATCAGACACAGAGTTGTTAGTCTCTAATAGCACATATTTGTTTGAATCGCCCAAAACAACACTGTTCAGCGAGAGCTAAAGCAACTAAAAGAGAGTAAAAAAAAATGCCATTTGATGACGTAAGAAGAAAAATATAAAAGAGGCTATTTTAGTCTTTTCATAGATATTTAACGTCTATTTAACAGAAATAGTACATAAAGGACTTTTTAATTTATTTTAGTAAATTACAAGGACCAATAAATATATTTTTAAAATGTTAGAAATGAAGTAGTGTAATAGACCAAAATATAAGGGGGAAATCATAATTTACCTTTATTATTATTCTTTTTCCAAGAGGATAAAAGTTTGGCTTTGAGCAATCTAGCCAAAAGATGGCTTTAAATTGCATTCCTTGTATAATAGCCATCACAACATGTATGTGTACTTCAAGATTCATACTTTCATGCTAATCCCAAACCAAAACAAATTTAATTGCTCTTAGCTTCAATCTTTAAATATTCATGAATCTTGTTAAAACAAGTACACCATGTTTTGGCCTTTGCCAATAGTTTAATTGGCTTAATTTTACCAATTATTCTTGGAGATTTAATTGGCTCATCACTTACTTTTTATGTCTTGACCAAATTAAGAAACTAGACATACATCTTTTCTAATTTCTAGCCAAATAAAATTTTCAACATAAAATCTTAGATTATATATTTCAACATAAAAAATTATTATTCAAGCATAAAATGCCAAAATAAAATCATAAGAAATAAACATTATTTTAGCTGTTCAAGCCAAAATAAAATCATAGGAAATAAACATTATTTTAGCTCTTCAAGCCAAAAAATTTAATTAAAGAACAAATTTAGCCATGTTTGGCCAAAATCAATTTTTAGTGTCATACTTTCTTTAAATCATCTTTAGCCATTTCAATTATTATTTCCATGGTTATATTCACATTTGCTTTATTTTGCCAAAATTAGAGAATATTTTAGCAATACATTTCCATGGACTTAACTTAAAATGGCCACACCAAACACTATTTTAACCAAATATATGTTACCAACCTGCTTGTTGACCTAAACTTTAGTAACACATGAATGATGAATCTATGAAGTAAACTCTTGTTAACCTTGACATCAACATAGTCACCAATCTTGAAGGTCTTTAGATAATTATTTTAGCCTTTAGGCCAAAATATTTTACCTTATTTTTTTTACGAAATAATTCTTTTGCCTTGGAAAAATTATTAAAATTCATCATTCTCATCTCTTAACACCACTTTCCCAAATTAATTTTGGCAAGAATTTACCAAAACTTAACTTTTAATTTATCTTGTACTTCTTTACTTTACCTGTAAATTGTTTTCCTTGGGGAAAATATTTTTATCTTTTCATTGGAATTTCAACATGTTTAGTAGTGATAATCAATGAACTATCCATGTATTATTGCAAATAAGCATGTGGCTTAGACAACCACAAACACTTTCTCTTACTTTCCAAGAGCAAAATTTTATTAGTTTAGTAATAAAATGCCAAAACCATATATATTTGCATGACCCATATGAATTTATGGCATTTATCATTCTAGGGCCAAATTAATTTTGAATCTAGCCTTTTTTCAATATTTCTTACCTGAAAATTCTGCAAATATTCTGTTGCTCTGACTGTACATTTTGAGAATTTTTGCTTTTAATTATTTTTCTTTATCCAGTAAGAATGAATCTTGAACCCTCCAATGCTCCAAGCCAAACTCCTCCTCCTTTGGCCTTAGACTACAACAGCGCTATAAGTTTCACAGCAGAACAGGTAAATCTTTTATTTCCATTACCTCTAACTTTAAGAATTAAAGCTACTCTTTTTACTGAAATTTTCTCTTTTTATTCCAACCAGTTGGTAGCTTTACATTCTGTTCCCACTCGAGAAACACTTGTTTACATCGATGAGGCCAAGGATGACCTGGAGGAATTCTTTATTATACTTGGTTGCTTAACCAAATATTAGTATTGAGTTAATTATTCTTCCATTCTTCTAACATTTAATTTCACAGGTAATTAAAATCTAAATTGGCAAGGATATCAAAATAAATCCTTGCCTTGAAAACCTTGATATTAGGTAAATTTTCTTTGCCTCTTTATCCATTCAAACCCCTTTTATTTGTTTTTATTCCTTACTTGAGCTTGTAAATTTTAGGTATTTCTCATATAAAGGGAAGAATAGCACTGCAATTACTTTACTTCCTCACTCCTCTTGCTCCATTCCAAAGGAAGGTCCTCCACTCCCCTACCTTGGCTCCTCAGCCAAAAACCTTATTTTCTTGAAAGAATGTAAGGTTACTCCATCTCACCCTAAATCCTGGATACGACCTTGTAAAGACTGGAACTGATGGGTAGAAAAATTAAAACCTGAATGTAGTGTTTTATGGGATCAACTTGGTATTTCCTAATTTATCCGAATGACAATGAAGCCTATCTCATACCAACCTTCTCTCCTTTCAGCTGCATTAATGTTCTAGTCTCCCACTTGTAACTGTTTTGTCTTTCCATTTGGTCATATGACCATTAGTTTGTTAGATGTCTTTGTGATAACAGGGCTACCCATCCTAAGAGATGACACTGTTTATCTGATTGATGAGTCTGGATATATAGAAACAAGCATCTCCTCTAGGACTTATAACACTCACCCTAAGGTTATTTCTCATTATTTGCCTTTGAATGGTACACCATTTGCTGAGGAATACATTATTTTCCTCTGGATCTTGGTTTGCAAATATATTTTTTATCCTTACTCAGCCAGACCCAGTATTGAATATCTTCCTCTAGCTAAGGCATTAGTGCATGGAGATTATTCAGCCTTAGGGTGTGTTTTTCTTGGTAACCTGTACTCCAATTTGAGGAAGAGTGTCAGCAGAGAGCCTTTCTATTACTTAGGTGGGGGAACCTGGTTTTTACAATGTTGGCTTTTGGCTTACTTTCCTGAGTTCAATGATGACTTGTTAGCTTCCACCATTCTTTCTCTCCCTGACATTGGAGGCACCCTTATTTCTTCTGTATACAAATGGAAGCATGACCAAATTCTTACCTTTTTCATGGAATCAAGAGATAGGGATAGGAGCAAATTATCTATGTTTGAGAGTCCCATTGATAAGCCTAGGTGGCTTAACAATTTCACTTAATTTTCTAATTTGATCTATAGACAGATCTTTTACAGAGCCACCACTCCTAGGCCTTTCATCCTTGGGGGTAAGAATGCATTTTGCAGAGAAAGTGGCCTGCCATTCACTTCCCTCTCTTTTGAATTCTATTTGCCATTTCTATGTAGTCATTAGTTTGGACTACAAACCTACATTACTCCTCATTCTTTAGGCTCCTATCTCATCCCTCTTTTTGGAGTGGACCCTTGTTCCTACTCTAAAGAGGTAATAACAGACATCAAAAAAGGGTTAAGAGTACTTTTTATATATTGTACCACCAAAATGGATTACAGTGATCATAAGAATTATTTGAAATAGTGGGAGAACAAGTACAAGGAATTGATCTTGTCTGCTTCCATTGAGGACAAAGGTAAGCTATTTCACTTATTTCATCTTGCTGTTATTTGGCATACTACTAATCTTCATCCTTTTTGTACCTACAATTTTCCCAAACAAAAGCAAATTAGTCCAGGAGAGTTCCAAAAAGAGAAAGGCAATTGCCCCTCCTCCTCCACCAAGGCGCAAATCTACAAGATTGAGCACTTTGTCATCTTCTTCCAAAAGTAAAAGCAAAATGAAAATTAAGTTTGAAGAGATAAGAGATGAAGAGAGTGAAAATTTAGTCCTTGGTTCTAGTAAGTCTTCATCTTTTATCACATTTTCTGCATTTTATTTCTTATAAACCTCATTTGTCTTTGAAAAATAGTTATTACCCGTGGGACTGAAGCACCTCAAGATCCACATTCTCTTATAAAATCTTCTTCCACTGAAGAGGATATTTCTTTCCGTATGCAAAAGACTACTTCAAGCAACCAAAAAGCTAAGACTCCTTCTCCCTTTCCAGTTTCTACTAGCATTCCATCCCATTCAACTTAGGTTTGAACTTGCAACTTTCTTCTAACTTTTAGCCTTAATTTTAATTAAGCTCCTACTAATCACTTTGTCTTTTTATGCAGAAGACCAAGACTTGGTGTTCCCTAGGTGATGATGACTTGGCCCTAGATCTTAGCTTTCTTAATATTCCTCAAGTAGCTGTGACCAGTCCACTTCCTGCTCAAGATCAAGTTGATAAAGCTAAAGAATCTCTGAAATCATTTTTTAGCTTAGAGATTACTGGATTGAGGGAGATTTAAAGATCTACTTTGCTTAGTGATCTAAAAATTTTGGAGCAGAATACAAAGTCAGTAGTTATTTCAGCTTTGAGGGACCGAGTCATTTGGAGCTTTGCTCATCTAGATGATTCCAGTGCTACACAATTAGATGCTTCTAAACACTTAAGCCTCTTTCACCAGTGGAAAGAAGATTTCTTATCTGAGCAAGCCAAGGTAAAACAAATAAAAATTGCTGAAAGTGAGGCTAAAGCATCTTTGGCCCAAAAGAAGCAAGAAATAGTAGACTTGAGAGCTAGACTTCAAATTCTGGAAGCTGAAAGAGATGAATTACTTCATAACAATGAAGTCATGGCTAATGAGTATAAAGCTGCCACTTTTAGAGTTAAAAACATGGGACAAGCTTTGGCCAACTAGAAAAATACCATGGTTGAATGGATGAAGCAGGAGCAGGAGGCCATGACTACCAGGCAAAAATGCCTAGAGATTTGGAACACTTTTAAGGGATTTGACTTTAATTCCTTTTGATTTTCATGTCTTGAACTTGAATTTATTGTATGACTTATATATGTTGATGATAGCCTTGAGTTAGGCTTATGGATATTTGTTTCCTTTGAGGATTTTCATGGCTTATTAGAATATGATGGATGCTTGGAGATTATGGATTTCTATGGTGTAGTGTTGATGAATTATTCTAGATATTTCATTTTTGCTGAATTTGTGCATTTCATATAACAATTCACACACTTAACACCACAATCATTCATTATATTTGGAAAGGCTCAATTTTTAGTCAAAATGCTGCCAAAATTTTATCACTTTACAGTTCACAGCATTGTTCAACAAACCTTATTGCCTAATTAAAATAAAAATGACACACAAAACTAAACAAACTTCTTTATTTATTTAATTCAAAAAGATAGCTATATATACCATTTTATATCCAATCCAAAACATAACAAAAATATCACTAATATACTTTGGTGATCATTTGGCCAAAGGCCATTACAAAAATTCTCAAGCCTTCTCTCTTATCTACCACATAGTGGAAAAATATTTCTTTAAGTATCTACCATTGATGAATCTTTTATGTGGAATCCCATCAAGGCTTGCTAACCAGTATACATTACCATCTAAAACTTGATGAATTTTAAATGGACCTTCCCAATTGGGAGACCATTTTTCAAGCTCTCTATCTTTGGTTCCAGGTGGCAAAATGACTTTCTAGACCAGGTTACCATCTTTAAACTTTTTCTTTCTAATTGTTTTATTATAGAGTCTGGAAACCTTCTTCTTTTGAGCTACTATACTGGTGAAGGCTCTCAGCCTTTCTTCATCCACATTTTCTAGTTCCGTCAACAAGGCTTCAAAGAATTCCTCTGGTGTCAAATCATTTTACTTTGCCACTCTCAAAGAAGGAACACATACTTCTAGGGGAAAAATAACATCATGCCCAAAGGTGAGGGCAAATGGACTAGTACCAGTAGCTTCTCTTTTTGAGGTCCTGTATGCCCAAAGAGTCTCAAATAAAATTCTTGGCCAATCTCTTGAGTTGTCTTCCAACATTTTTTCAAGTATGCCAATGATGATTTTGTTCGATACTTCAGCCTGACCATTAGCCTAACCATAGTGTGGGGTTGAAGTCAAGTGCTTAATGCCATAATCCTCCATGAAATCTTTCATTTCATCACTAGTGAACATTGTTCCTTAGTTTATTGTGATAGTCTGGGAAATTCCAAACCTGTGAATGATAGGCTCTTTGATGAATGAAATGATATTTTTTCTTCACTTTCTTCATGGGGATTGCTTCCACCCATTTTGTGAAATAGTTAGTGGCCACAATGATGAAGCTCATCCCTTAGAAGAAGCTGGATATGTAACACCCTATACACTTACTATTATTATACATTATGATATCTCATATTATTATTACTCATCATGATATCTCATATTATTATTAAGCATCATTAGCTCATAAGTAGTTATTATACACACATTTATGTATATCCATACATGCATACAAATAATTACATTAACTAGTGAGCATATGTATGCTACAAGGAGAGAGAGACTCTAGGTTCAACCGACAAACTATGCTCCATGCTTTAACGACCATACTATATGCTTTAAAATAATGACACTTCAAGCTTCACTATCTAGAAAAATAATTGTGTTTTGGTGAGTCGCAACTCAATGAATATAAACATCAATTAAATTCTAAAGGCTTCTTTAACAAACAACTCAAACATCTCACAAAATAAATACAAAATTTAAATATTACATATACATATGCTTTGGTTCCTTTTATTTATTGTGACCTTGCAAGACAATACTACACCTGGGCTCAAGTGAAACAAGTGACAAGTGACAATTGATTTTGTTGGCCAGCATATAACAAGAGAATAAGTGATATCTTTTGATCATTAACATTTACCAAGTGATATCTTTTGATCATTAAAATTTACCAAGTGATATCTTTTGATCATTAACATTTACCAAGTGATTTGCAAGTATTAGTCAAGTTGGTCATAACATCCTCTTATATCCATATGCAAATGATCAAGTGCAATTGTATAACAAGTAACTACCATAATCATAAATTTTTCATTTGTCATATATCCACATAGCACAAACATAAACAATCTATGATTCTTCAATATTCATATAATAGGACATAGAGACACCCAATTAAAATTTCATAGAAAACATATTCCAGTCAAACCACAAATCACCAATTTCACATTCACAATCACACAATTGCACATTAGAATCCAATTGATGTATATACTCACTCTTTTAGATACCAAACACTTTGTGGTTGACTCATACCAGCTCCTCGAGCTTCACCGATGCTTTGAGATCCTAAAATATAACATATATTTAATTAAAAATACACTTACAATGTGTGTTTATGTTTAGTATGCAATTAGGATATGTTCTTTATATGTGTAAGCTTAACATTTATGCATGTTTCTTTCTTGTTAGACAACTTGACCTTGCTATATCTAAGAGTGAATAACTCTCACCACACAACTCCAAATTACTTGATTTAATTTTTAACAAAAACTAGACACATAGGTCTGAAACATATTCAAAAATCAGCTCAAACATGTGCTCTGCATAGAAACAGTTTGAGCAGGTCTGATTCAATTTAGAATTTCTCAAGTTATACAAGTCCAATTATAAAATACCTCATGAACCGAACTACCTGCAGACATAGCAAGCAAAACCAGTCCCACTCCAAGGATGATTTCTCATTACAAACATATTATTTTATAAAACTGAATCACATAGTTTTAGATAACATATAAAGGAACAAAACTTATGTTTATAACTTTGTCTAATTCAATTTTTAACATTCTTAAAATAATTAATCAACATTAGGTACCCTGCTAGAACAGTTACCCAAACCAGTGCCAAACAAAATTCCATAAAATTTTACATACTTGTTATTTCATAAAACCCTTCTACAAACATGAAGATAAGACATAAATCTACAAGTTTCATGTTTTGTGTTTCTCCTAATTCCTCTTTTATGGCCAAGAAAACTAGAGTACAATATTCAGCTGAAAACTAGAATTCTTAGCATGTAGAACCATATTTATCTTCAAATCAATTAACCTATTTTTCCTTTTAATTCTTTCTAATTACCATGATCAGCATGTTAAGAGGGAAGAATTACATAAGAAATTAAGATGAAATCGTTTACTGTTGACTTTAGCAATAATCAATCTTGATTTTGATCTTAAGATACTTAATTTTGAGCATTTACTATTCATCGAGATTGATTATTGCTAAAGCTTCTATACTGACAGTAAGCTGAGATGAATAGTAACCTATGACTGAAGGAAAGCTTCTATGGTGACAGAAAGCTGAAATGAAAAGTAACCTGTGACTGAAGCAAAGCTTCTATAGTGACGGAAAGCTTAGATGAATAGTAGCATACAACTGAAGCTCTACTTCTATGGTGACAACCCAACAGACACATTTTTGAATTATAAGATGAACAGTAGGCTGCGACTGAAGCAAGAGCTGTTATAGTGACAGAAATCCAAAATGAACAGTAGGCTGCGACTGAAGCTCCTTTGCTATGGTGGCATCCTAACTATCATATTTTTGAATTTGAAAAAGAGACATTGGAGACATGTTTGACATCTCCAACAGCTATAATTTTGAGTGTTTATCTATATAAACACCTACTTGAGCTCAATTGAAGTTAAAACACTTGTTTATTAGAAATTTCTATCTTAACATTCATCAAAGCTCTTAAACTCTCAAATAGTCATTCTTTGTTTATATAACTCTTGTGAGAGTTGGTTGTGTGTTAGAAATAGAATTTCTCTTCATCTAAAATCTTGGGATAGATTAGAAGGGAAGTGAGATATATTTCTAGTGAAATTGGTTTAA
>CATIWM010088269.1:0-27505 GCA_949671775.1 Mallotus repandus | reverse complement strand
AAGAAAAAAAACACAAATAAGAGATAAAATTTAAACAAGCATGGATAGAAGGACTCCCCTGGATGAAGATGCTGAAAGGACCAGTAGAACTGGAATGGACCAGTGGAACTGGAATTTGCAGAGATTGGGGAAAAGAAAATTTCAATGCTTCAATAACTCTCTCTTTGCTAACCAGAGCCAAATTGTGACAGTGGGTGAGGAGCAGTGGGGGCTGAAGAAGATTGCCCAGGTCCGGATTGCACAACCTGATGAGGAGGGGAACAGGGTCTGGTTCTACGCCTCTTTGATGGATCAGCACCTCTAGTTCTCACCATTTTTTGCTTCCTCTCTTTTCTTTTGTTTTTTTTTTTTAGTGGTTCGGCTAGGCTACTGGTGGAGAATGGGGTTGTGTAGTGAAGATGATGAAGAATGGGTAGGGTTAAATAAGGGTGAAGAAAGGAGATGAATGGGTTATGGGAAAAGGGAAGGTTAATGAAATTAAATGAGGGGGAGTGGAGTGAAGAGGTGGGAATGAGGAGTTGTGACTGTTAATTTATGGGTTTAAGGGGTAGAGGAGGGGTTACAGGTGATGAGAGGTTGAGGGAAGGTGAATTTATAGAGAGGGATGGGTTAACACGGGTCGCTGGCAGTGGGAATCATCAAACACGAGTCTTCGCACGGTCCGTGTTGATGATTCTCAGACCCGTGTTCGGAGCTTTTAGAGGCGCACGGACCGTGTGAGGCAGCACGGACCGTGCTGCACAAAATTGACGCACACGGGTCCGCTGCACGGTCCATGTTGGTGAGATGAATTGCACGGGGCGTGCAGAAGGACACGGTCCGTGTTGTGCTGGTTTAACGCACACGGGTCCACTGTACGGTCCGTGCAGATACACTTGGGCTCCGTGTTGATCCGTTTGAGCTTGCACGGGTCTCAGTTACGGCCCGTGCTGAAGAACCCTGTCAGAAAATGAAGAAGAATTATAAAAATCAACACTGAAATGGAAATAAATAAATAAACTAAGCAAAATGAAAAATCAAAATGAGTAATATCCAAATTAAAATGAGGTAAGGCAAAGCAAATAAATTAACAAAATGCATAAAAATAAGAACAGAAATTTGGGTTGCCTCCCAAAAGCGCTTGTTTTAAGTCCCTAGCTTGACTTAGCGAGGCTCAGAATTATGCAGGAGGATGAGAGAGTGCAATTGATGCACTTGTAGGAATTTCTTCTGAAGCATGATAGATCTAACTATATATTCATTATTCATTTTTATTCATTTCAATTTTCTTTTGATGGTTAACAATATTTTATTTTCATTTTTCATTATTCATAATTCATTTCATTTTCATTAGTAGGAAGTTCAATTTTCATTATTCATTTCATTTTTATTCATAATCCCTTTTATTCTCATAATTTTGCTCATTTTGAGTGTCATCAAAATTCAAAAGTTCTTGCTCTATGATCGAGTACAAGTCACAGCTTAACCCGATACACTAGTCTAACTATATATACTAGCTTACACTTAAATTCAATCAATAAATGTGTAAATGCAAATGTAATATGAATGCAGATGTACCTATAATTAGAGTACGGATGTGACATTGTAAATGGGCTTCTCCCTTATAATTATAATGAATATCTTTATTTCATTTTGGCCTAGTCATACCAGCCCAAACCACAAACCAAACCGATTTAACCCAATAATTTTCGGCAACCGAACCAAAATATTTTCCATTCTTTAACTATCTGTTTAGTTGCACATTACATCCTTCCGAACTTGCTTGGTTTTCACCATTTGACATCCGACCCGTCCAAACCCGCCCATTGCACATACTTATTCATGACTAGTTAGTATTTAAATTGCCGGTACATGTTTGGTGCAATGAAATTATTTCATAACTAGACAACTTGAGAAATTAGAAATCGAATCCTTGCCTTCCCTCTTCCTATAAACCAACACTCTTAAATATTAACCATTTTTACTATTTCAAAAAAAATTAGTATTTAAATTGATAAATTTTACTAATTTATATTTATATATGATTTTCTTTTGGCATTTTAAGCTTTGTGATTTTCACCTTTTTTTTTTTTGCTTTAATGTACAATCAAAATTTTAATATAATCTATTATTGATTATGACATATATACTTCAATAAAATTTTTTGATTATATTAGGTAAAAAAATAAAATAAAATTTGAGCGAACACATTAACATTGTTACATAATTATAAGGTGTTGCCTAGGTAGTGCAGAGACGGAAAACGAAGATACGGATAGGGGTGTGCAGCTTTCAAAGTGCACTCGAAATTCGAATCGAACCGACCAAGTTTGGTATGTTCAGTTTCAAATTTTCTGCCATTTTTAAATTTCGGTCGGAGCTTGAACCAACCAAAAACCCAAATACTTCGATATGTTATATACATATAACTAATATATTCCAAATAAATTATCGTAGTTGGACGGTGAGAGGGCGCGTTAGTGCATTTGGGGTTGCAGTTTCGATTACCAATTGGCTCCAATTATTTCAAAAACATCAATAGAAAGAAATGAAAATTTATCATTTGCGCGATTCCCAATTGACTCCAAATTTATTTTTTCCTACTATTTCAAGGGTCAGAAAGGCGCGCTCCAACCGTTTAACTACAAGAGGTTATATGATATTTGCTTCCTTAATTTATTTTATTATTTAATCGATTTTTGGAAATCCGACCGAGACCGACTTAATTTCTTCTGTATCGGTTCAACCTGTGATTCTTCAAAAATTTTGGGTCAGATTCTGACCCGAATTTCCAATTGCACAGCCCTAGATATGAATACGGAAAAATGACTTCTTTTAAAATATAGGATACGCATAATGGGGTCGATTTATAAATATTAAAAATATAAAGGTTATTTTATAAATATACAAAATATAGTGGTTAATTTATAAATATTAAAAATTATAAAATTCATTTATATAAATTACAAATTACATTCAATTCAAAAATATACTTTTGATGGTTAACAATATTTTTAACACTAAAAATAATTTTAAAACACAAAAAAATGTAATCATGTTATCTTATAACATAAATAAAATAATAAAACCTCAATTATACACAATTTTTCAATAATAAATAAATAATTTTTCATTTAATTTTACTTAAAATTGACAATAAAATTATAATATTTATAAGTAACATTAATATATCAAGACTTCATTCATAATATTTATTAGCAATTTATCTTCTATTTAATTAACATTTTCACTCTCAATGTTCTCATTGAAATCTTCATTGAAAAAATACCATCTTTATTTTCAGTTCATCCAATAATATAAGATATGTATGTTTAAAAGGGACACGCGTGTTTTTTTTTTTAAAAAAGATCTTAATATTTTTTTTCTCAAAAACGTCTTAAGATATGTCGAATAAGGTTTTGAGATGTGCAGTATCAAAAATGTGTCCAACATATAGACACGACTCTTTATAGAAGTGTCCATATAACATAGGGTGTTGCCTTGTCCACAAGGATCGCCATTAAACTCCAAAGACAAAGTGAATAATACAAACACTTCAACATCATGCTACCATTTGCTGCGTTTGCCCATACCTGTTAATCTTAATGTCTCGAGCTAGCTATATATATATATCCCACTCAACAAAATTTCTATCTTTGAAATTTTCTAGAAGGAATTTTTTTTAGTATTTGCAGATTGCTTTTTTTTTTTTTTTTAATGAAATGGAGATTGCTTTAATAGAGAGTTAATCATTATATGACTACAAGAAATGTACAGGACAATTCAAAAATTATAAATAACAATAAGAATATATTGTTCAACAACAACTATAAATAATATATAAATTAATTTTAAATTTATCTCTTATTTGATTTAATTTTACTAAAAAGAAATTTTATTTAAAAATAAATGTTAAATAAATTTTATTAATTAAATGTGTTTGGTTTAAATATATAATTTATAAAATAAATTTATTTGAAAATTTTAATATTTTTTTAAATTTAATTTTATAATAAATAAATCTACTATATTGAAAATTAATGAATTGTATAAAATATTTATTTAAATTAAATACATGTATTTTAATTTATAAATCAAATTAATTTATATTGAACACATATATGTAATTGTGAGTCTTTGACCATGTCAATGTGATCTCGCATTTTTGTGCTGTTCTATAAAAGTAAACGTGTGGCAACAAAATGATCGGTGCGGTCAAAGCAAATTACAACCAAAAAAAAAAGTGCATCAGTGACTTGTTTTTTATTTGTGGAATAATATATGTATATTTGTACGTGATATTATCAACCAAAATGTTCACCTAAAATCAATTCTATCTCTTTCATATTTTACTCCTACGTACCCAGATTAGTTGCCACATTGCACCGTTCAATCTTACAGTAATTAATAAAGTTAATTCCACTATTTTAGTGCCAAGCTCTTGTGCTATTTTTTAATCAGTTTAAAACAACTCATCCACTAAAAAATTATAATAGAATTAAAAAAAAAAAAATGTAGGGTTTGATTTTAAGAGTTCACATGAATACAATTCAAATTTGTCGCCATGCATATTCTCATCTAACCCACTAAGCCAACTTTTAGAGTGGTTCGACATTGTTATATTTTTCGATGAAAGTATTCATATAAAAAATATATATCATATAATAATAGTAATAACAACAACACTATAATTATTATAAAATATATTATATTATAATTTTATTGTTGAATATGTATTTAAATTTTTCAACATTAATTATATAATAATATTTTGCAATATTATTTACTAATTTAATATTTATTTTTTGTAATTTAAAATAATTTAATTGATGAGTGAAATTTTTTAATATTTAATAGAATTAAAGTTATATATATTGTAGGCGGTAGGGTCAATCGCACGCCCAAGTGTTTGGCAACTACAACACTGTATAAGTTCAGGGCCTGCTAGGAAATACAAGATGGACTTAGGACCCATATTGGAGATGGAGTCGCCACCAGGATGAAAATCGGGACATACTTTATAGTAACTAGATTCCATAAAGGTACCCAGAAGCCATCATCAGAGATCGGGTTTGGAAACTGGGTATGGGCTTTTGAATGTCCACACAACCTTGCGGTTGGCATCTATGTGTGTTTTGTATTTTATTACCTTTGATTATTCGATTATTTCCTTATTATCGAGTGGATTGCAAACGCTTCCAATTTTATAATTTAATCCAAATTTGCACATTAGTCATTTTGCATACTTATTATCTTGCACTGGTTACAAATAAGAATAAATATTACAAATATTACAAACATTCATTCAAAACAAACAAGGATGGGATTAGGGATTACAATAATTTACAAAATTAAAATAATGTTGAATTCAAATAAAACATTTTAAGAACTAATTAACTCACTAATTATTTAGTGATTGGAAATCACAAAGAGACCTACACCAAACACGGGTTTGTTTTATCTCAAAATAAACAATTTTTTATATAAAAAGGAAATAAATAAATTCACATGAAGTAGGCACAAGTACTCATTTAAACATGGTTTATTTACTCAAACATACATAAAAGTATATCAATCGTATGCAATACTAAAAATATTAGGTAGCATGTTCATATTAGATATTGAAAATATACCAAAAGGATTCTAAAGACAAAGCAAAATCACGCTGGACTCTGGTGAGGAGGCGATCGTCCCTTAGGAAGAGGCGTCACCTTTGGAACCCTATTTAAAAGGCGATTACCTCCTGACTAAGAGGGTGACATCTTTTTAAAGGGGCGTCTCATCTTAACCAGGAACTCTACGATTCACATATTACTTAAATTCTAATAAATCAAATTTCATGCAAACTACACTTAAATCTACCCCTAATACACCAATATTTCACAAAATTATGCCTTTATATGACATTTAACATATCAGAAACCCAAAAAAAAAAACAAATGATTGAAACCAATAAGCTGAGTTTCTATGAAAATAAGAACTTGAAAAGCTTGAAAATAGTAATTCTTACTGAATGAACCGGGTTTGATGCTCCTAATTGAGCCATCAGAGCTTGGTTTGTAGGTTTGTAGACTTTGAATGTAAGAGAACCTCCTCTCTCTTCAAGAAAATTAACTTAAGCTCTTATTTTTCACCCCTTTTCACTCTCTTTTCTCTTCTTTCTTTCTCTCAAAGCGTGGTTCTTTCTTTTCTATATATTTTTTCTTCTTTGTCCCTCTTCTTAGTGTCTAACCTCCTCTCTCAGACCCTAAGTCCTTTAATTAATCCCTCTTCCCTTCTCTCTTTCCCATTCCCCTAAAAAATGCCACTAGGATCAAGAAATCATTTGCCATCACTCCCTTTATCTTTTCCACCCCATTTTTTACCTTGAAAGTCATCATTTCATGCATAAATCTGCAGGCTAGAGATATGTGGGTCCACTTTTAGTGTATGGGGCCAAAATGAATTATAATGCATTTAATGTAAAGTTAGGTCGACTACAAAAAAGGCACATTTTCAAAGAGGCATCACCTCTTCGGGCCCAGGTTGAAGGGGCATCACCTCTTGTGAAGAAACAATCACCTCTTCGACAAGCCTGGCCTGGGCAGGGGCTAATGGGCTTGGGCTTGGATGCTAAATCCTTCTTTCAGGCTCTATGGGCTTGGGTTTGGGTGTTTTGTGCTTAAGCTTGACATTTTAGGCTCTCGAGTTCATTCTAGAGAAGGTTTCGGGTCCTCTTGCAATCAAAATTCATATTATTTCATCGTCGGGCTTTCATTACGGGTATATCAAACTGAGGGTGTCCACAGTTTACCCCTTTGGTTTTTCAAAAAAATAGATTTATGAAATCAATTTTTTTGAAAAAGCAACATGCATAATAAACAGCAAGAACGAGATACCTGACCTGTAAGCTTCACTTGGGTCATCAGCTTCAGAAATTCAAACCACCCAAGAGGTCAAACTTTAACTTGAAACATGACCGTGATCCTCGGGTTTTCCTAGCCTGATCAGCCACTCATTATAGTTGAAGGGTGAACCCCAGGTTTTCCTGGCCCAAGATGTCACCTAGTGAAGAAAGATGAAAACATAACTGTGTTCCTCGGGTTTTCCTAGCCCGATCAGTTACTCATTATAGTTGGATGTGAATCATTAGTTTTTTTGGCTCGAGAAGTCACTCAGTAAATAAAGAAGTGAAAAGTAACCATTTTCCTCGGGTTTTCCTAGCCCGATCAGTTACTCATTAATATTTGGACGTGATTCTCGAGTTCTCAATAAAGAAGATGCACTTTGGGGATTCATTGCCCGACCAGTCACTTCTTGAAACGTGAACTTCGGGGATTCATTGCCCGACCAGTCACTCTCAAAAAGAAAGATGCACTTCAGGGATTCAAACCCGACCAGACATCCTTGACACGCGCACTTCAGAGATTCAAACCCGACCAGACGCTCTTAAAAAAGAAAGATGCACTTTGGGGATTCAAACTTGACCAAACATCCTTGACATACGCACTTTGGGGATTCAAACCCAACTAGACATCCTTGAAATGCGCACTTCTGGGATACAACTCTATCAGACGCTCTTAAAAAAAGATGTACTTCGGGAATTCAAACCTGACCAAACATCCTTGAAATGTAAATCCTGAGAATTTCATTCCCAAGAAGTTACTCACAGAAATTTATGCAGTCAACCTCGGGGGTGTCAAGCAAGAACAAGCAACAAGTGCCATATAGCCTCGGAGGCGTCAGGCAAAAATAAACAACAAGTGTCGTATAGCCTCGTGGGAATCAGGCGAAGACAAACAACAAATGCCGTATAGCCTCAGAGGCAGTAGGCAAAGACAAACAACAAGTGCCATACAGCCTCGGAGGCATTAGGCAGGAACAAACAACAAGTGCCTTATAGCCGTCAGGGGTGTTAGGCAAAGACAAACAGCAAATACCATATAACTTCAGGGGCATTAGGTGAAAATAAATAAAATAACAAGCATCATATAGCCTTTGAGGCATCAGGCAAAAACAAACAATAAGTGCCTTATAGCCTTAGAGGCATCAAGCAAGAACAAACAACAAGTGCCTTATAGCCGTCGAGGGTGTCAAGTGAAGATAAATAACAAATGCCATATAGCCTTAGGGGCGTCAGGCGAAGACAAACAACAAATTCCATATAGCCTCAAGGGTGTTAGGCGAAGAACAAACAACAAATGCCATATAGCCTAAGGGCATCAGGCGAAGACAAACAACAAATGCCATATAGCCTTAGGGGTGTTAGGTAAAAATAAATAAAACAACATGTGTCGTATAGCCTTAGAGGCGTTAGGCAGGAACAAACAATAAGTGCCTTATGGCCTCAGAGGCGTCAGGCAGGAACAAACAACAAGTGCCTTATAGCCATCAGGGGCGTCAGGCAAAGATAAATAATAAATGACATATGGCCTCAGGGGCATCAGGCAAAGACAAACAACAAATGCCATATAGCCTCAAGGGTGTCAAATGAAGACAAAAAAATAAATGCTATATAGCCGCAGGGGCGTTAGGCAAAAAAAATAAAACAACAAGTGTCGTATAGCCTTGGAGGCATCAGGCAAGAACAAATAACAAGTGCCTTATAACCTTGGAGGCCCCAGGCATGAACAAACAACAAGTGCCTTATAGCCGTCGGGGGCATCAGGCAAAGACAAATAACAAATGCCATATAGCCTCAGGGGCCTCAAGCGAAAACAAACAACAAATGCCATATAGCCTCAAGGGCGTCAAGCGAAGAACAAATAACAAATGCCATATAGCCTCAGGGGCGTCAGGTGAAGACAAATAATAAATGCCATGTAGCCTTAGGGGCATCAGGCGAAGACAAACAACAAATGCCATATAGCCCTAGGGGCGTTAGGCGAAAATAAATAAAATAATAAGTGCCGTATAGCCTTGGAGTCATCAGGCAAGAACAAACAACAAGTGCCTTATAGCCTCGGAGGCATCAGGCAAGAACAAACAACAAGTACCTTATAGCCTCGGAGGCATCACGCAGAAACAAACAATAAGTGACTTATTGCCATCGGGGGCGTCAAGCAAAAATAAATAATAAATGCCATATAGCCTCAGGGGCATCAGGCAAAGACAAACAACAAATGCCATATAGCCTCAGGGGTGTCAAGTAAAGAACAAAAAAACAAATGCCATATAACCTTGGGGGCGTCAGGCTAAGACAAATAACAAATGCTATATAGCCTTAGGGGCGTCAAGTGAAGACAAATAACAAATGCTATATAGCCTCAGTGGCGTCAGGCAGGAACAAACAACAAATGCCATATAGCCTCGGAGGCATCAGGCTAAAACAAAATAAGCCATATAGCCATGCAGGTGTCAAGCTAACTAGCTTAAGCAAAAGATCACCCTATACACCGAAGATAGCTTCACATTAAGAAAAGTTCAAAACTGGTATATGCATGATTCATGATCTTTGAAGGCTTTTAAAAACTAATTTCATAATACAAGCTCATGTGAACTGTTCTGTGAAAGACATGCATTACTCTAATGTCAACATGTATGAAATGTCAAAAATAATTCTTTACAAAAGATTCATGTATGCATGAACTAAGGGAAACAATAAATCTTGAATGATTTGGCCAAGTGCCTTTTCTGTTTAGAGCTAATCTTTGGGAACTAGCCCTCCTTATATTAAAGAATTTGAATTCAAAAATTAAGTCTGTCAAAGATTGTTGTTGAGACCGACGTATGCAAATGGAATAAAAATTAAGATCCTCTCATGATCAAACTAGGATGATGACAACAAATGCCCCCAGCTTAGTTTCCTTCTTAGAATGTTTTGCTATTGTAAGACAGTTGTACTTGACCTTTTATGCAGAAAAGACTCTATCTCCCCCAATTTAAGAATTTATTGAAAGATTCTGTAACTCTTGAGGTTCAACATTGCACATGATCTTAAAATCTACCCCTATGGACTCTATCACTCTTGCACCATAAAACAGAATCTTATGAACTCTCGAATTGCTCTTTTCAGAATGAAAGTGCAACCAATTTTATCTTATATTCCCTCTTTTGCCTAGGTCGCTCTCTTTTTGAGAGTTTTCGAACCTAGCTGGGTCTTTCATTTTTTCTTCTTTTATTTTCCCTCTTTTGCCTAAGTCACTCCCTTTTTGGGAGTTTTCAAACCTAGCTAGGTGATTGTAAATTCATACTAATGATTGATCATTATTTCATCATGCTCGATGTCCATAATGCCATTTCGGCTGCTGATCACTTTTATTGCTGATTATTAGACATTGATGTCATCTGCACCATTGATTGCTGCTAAGTTGATGATAAAATCCATGTCTAAGACTTCATGTGCTAACATAAATCATGCCCATTTTAAATGACTACTCTTTTGTTATAACCATGCATGCTACATTATGCTTGTTATTAATCAGCCCTTTGTGGGTTTTCTGACCAACTATTTTTCAGCTCACATTTGGTGAAAATTTTGGGATTGGGGTTTTGAGTTTGGCATTATGTGGACTTTTGAAGGGTTATACAGGATTGATTTTTCAAATATGGGAGGCACAAAAACTTTTCTTCTCTTATTTTCCTTCCTTTCACCTTTTTTTCGTTTATTTCTTTTCTTTTCTTTTCTTTTTCCTTTCTATGTTTTTTCTCTTTTCTTTTCTCTTTCTTTTCTTTCTTTCTTTCTTGGTGAATATGGTGAATTTATTTTAAAAGAAGCTGAGGTCAAAACTGCCCCGAAGGAAAATTAAAAGTCAACTCTGACATTTTGTCCTCTTGATGTGGGTTTCTTTTTCTTTTTTTTAGATCTCTTTCTCTTATTCAAGCATAACATGACATGCATAATCATAACAAATTCATAATCATGTAAATCAGGCAATTAGACATTCATTATCACTAAGAGAAACATTTTTATCAGTTGCAGCCAAGCATTGTTCTGAATTATTATAACATAAAAAACATTCAAAGGTAATCATCATTCATCGACGCTCAAATTCAAATCAGCTTCAACTTATACTCTGAAATGATAGAGCTTTTTGAAGTCCCTTATGCCCATGTCCTTCAATTTGTTAGCTAGAGGTGGAACACATGCTTCTATGGCTATGATCAGCTGGTATGATTCTGTAGGTCTATGCTTCATTTGGGCCAGCTTGCCTCTCCATCTAGTTAAAAAGCTTGTGAAAGTTTCATCTGATCTTTGCATTGTGTTCTGTAACTCTTAAAGAGAGACTTCGAATTACGAATTCAGCCCATACTGCTTGATAAAGGTTGAACACAGTTCTCTCCAATCTTTCTAAATATGTGCATCCAGAGTGTAATACCACTTGATAACAACTCCTTCCAAAGATAATGGAAACTGTTTGATGTTATGAGCTTTACACAACTCAGTGGCCTTCATGTATATGACATACTACTTCAGATGCAAGTGAGGATCATCTGTGCCAGAGTATTTCTTCATGCTTGGAAATTGATATTTTAGGAGCAATAGTTCTTCCTTCAAATCCAAGTCCGCATCCAAGTCAATAAAGTTAAGATTAAGCCCATGCTTTTTCATCGCAGTTCGCAGCTGATCCACTTGCCTCTTCATATCTTTCATCCATTCTGACTCAGTTGGATTTGTTGGTGCCTTAAATTTTTCTTTTGGTGGCTTACCTAAAACAGTTCTAGTTTTAGAGTCTTTTTTATTAGAGGGCATTTTCCCTACCATCTCAGCAAACATGTCTTTGACCATCTGTCGCATGTCATCCCTCATCTCTTTCTTGAAAGATTCAAAATCAAAATTAGAGGGTCTTAACATTCTGCTCCTTTGTAAAGTGGTCTCAATTATTTAATTGGGTCCTTGATATTGGCAGGCCAAATTCACCTTTAATCTGCTTCGATACAAGAACAAGTTCATGGCCTCTCTTTCTTTTTTTATGCATGTATGCATGAAATGTAGATTTACAATAACATAGAAAGAAATAAGTATATATTTCATTTGAACGTAACACATAATAAGACAAAGCTCTTCAAACGGTATATCCACCCTTATTTCTCCCACACACATGTTCAATGGTAAGTTTCTTATCCTAAGATTGTTGGTTTGGGTTTTAATTATTAATAGGGGATAAAAAAATTGACGTATGCAATAAAACTCTCAAGTCAACACAAATAAGAAGCAATTCTTTTGAATAAAACCAAAGTCCATCTTAATGGGCAATAATGGGCATAAAAGGCCCAACTTTGACACAATCCACTTGTAAATGGGGTCAGGCTTTATTACAAGGATTATTAAATGGCATAAAACACATGCAGTTTGGAAAAATCTTAGTGGATGTTGCTAGGTCATTTACATGAGCTGAGTTAAGGGTAATAAGCTCCGGCTCCCACAACTATATACATCCATTACGTCTCCCCACTCAAGGGTCCATGCGACGTGGATAAGTATGTGCCATGAGTGACAATAATCGAATACTTCACCACCAGGTTTGAATGATACACAAGCAGCAAAGCAAAGACTATTATTGGGTTATTTGGGACTGGTGTGCTCATTGTGCAAAAATGTGTAGTGAATGCAAGAAATGCAAAGGAAATAAAGAAATAATCAAAGATGATAAATTATAAAACACTGGAATCACTTTCTCTATCCCTAATGGAGTCACTACTATAGGCAGTGGGGTCAATCGCACACCCAAGTGTTTGTCAACCACGACACTGTGCAAGCTCAGGGACTGCTAGAAAATACAAGATGGGCTTGGGGCCCATATTGGAGATAGAGTCACCAACTGGATGAAAATCAGGACACACTTAACAGCAACTAGATTCTATAGAGGTATCCAGAAGCCGTCATCAGAGATCGGGTTCAAAAACTGGGTATAGACTTTTGAAAGCCCACCCAACCTTGTGGTTGGCCTCCCTATGTGTTTTATATTTTATTTACTTTGATTATTTTATTATTTCCTTATTATCGGGTTGATTGTAAATGCTTCCAATTTTATAATTTAATCCAATTTTATTATTTCCTTATTATCGGGTTGATTATTTTATAATTTCCTTATTATCGGGTTGATTGTCATTTTGCATGCTTATTACCTTGCACTGGTTACAAATAAGAATAAATATTACAAACATTCATTCAAATCAAACGAGGATGGGATTAGGGATTACAATAATTTACAAAATTACAATAATGTTGAATTCAAATAAAACCTCTCAATAACTAATTAACTCACTAATTATTTAGTGATTGGAAATCACAAAGAGACCTACACCAAACACGAGTTAGTTTCGTCTCAAAATAAATAATTTTTTATATAAAAAGAAAATAAATAAATTCATATGAAGTAGGCATAAGTACTCATTTAAACATGGTTTATTTACTCAAACATACATAAAAGTATAACAGTCGCATGCAATACTAAAGCTATTAGGCAACATGTTCGTATCAGATACTGAAAATATAACAAAAGGATTCCAAAGACAGAGCAGAATCATGTCAGATTCTGCTGAGGAGGCAATCGTCACCTAGGAAGAGGCATCGCCTCTTGGATCCTGTTTAGGAGGCGATCACCTACTTACTAAGGGGCAACGTCTCTTTAAAGAGATGTCTCCTCTTAACTAGGAATACTACGATTCACATATTATTTGAATTCTAAGTAAATAAAATTTAATGAAAACTACACATAAATCTACCCCTAACACATCAATCTTTCATAGAATCATGCCTTTATATGACATTTAACATATCAGAAACCCAAAAAAAAAAAAAAAACAAATGATTGAAACCAATAAGTTAAGATTTTATGAAACAAGAACTTGAAAAGCTTAAAAATAGTAATTCTTACTGAATGAATCAGGTTTGATGCTCCTAACTAATCCCTCAAAGCTTGGTTTGTAAGTTTGTAGAGTTTGAATGTAAGAGAACCTCCTCTCCTTTCAAGAAAATCAACTTAAGCTCCTGTTTTTCACCCTTCTTCACTCTCTTTTCTCTTCTTCCTTTCTCTCAAGGTGTGCTTCTTTCTTTTCTCTATTTTTTTCTTCTTAGTGTCTAACCTCCTCTCTCAAACCCTAAAGTCTTTTATTTAAGCCCTCTTCCCTTCTCTCTTTCCCATTCCCCCAAAAAATACCACTAGGATCAAGAAATCATTTCCCATCACTCCCCTTATCTTTTCTACCCCATTTTTTGCCTTGAAAGTCATTCTTTCACGCATAAATCTGTAGGCTAGAGATATGTGGGTCCACTTCTGATGTATGGGGCCAAAACTCATTAAAATGCATTTAATGTAAAGTTAGGTCAACCAGTGAAGAGGTGTCGCCTCTTCAGGCCCAGGTTAAAGGAGCGTCGCCTCTTATGAAGAAGCGATAGCCTCTTCACCAGGCCTGGCCTGGGCCTGGGCTATTAGGCTTGGGCTTGGATTCCAAATCCTTCTTTCAGGCTCTGTGGGCTTGGGTTTGGGTGTTTTGCCCTTGGCTTGGCGTTTTGGGCTTAAGCTTGACATTTTAGGCTCTCGAGTTCATTCTAGATAAGGTTTCGGGTCCTCTTGCATTCAAAATTCGTATTACCTCATCACTGGGCTTTCATTGCAGGCCGGTCAAACTAATGGCGTCCATATATATATAAGCACTACTACAAATTCATTTATTAGTGACAGTATTTTTATGGTCACAAGAAAATTATATAAGTAACAATAATTTTATGATATGTCACAATATTTAATTTATTAATTTATCACTGAATAATACATGACAATATATGAAATTATCACAAATATATTAAAATTTTGTGACAATTTGTCACAATAATGTCATTAATTATTATTATAAAATTAAAAGTAGAACTTTTTTGTAACAATATTTTTAATTGTAATAACAAATATTTTTGTAACAAGTTTAACTTGTCAAGTAAAAGACATATTATTTAATATGGTCACTAAAATTTTCAATTTATAAGTGACAAATTTTAGTTGTCACCATTATAAATATAACGGATTTTTTTTATTACAAGTTAAATGTTGTAACGAATAAATTTTAATATTTGTATCAATTTAATATTATATTGTCACAAAATATATTCTTTTGTCACTTTTAATTTCTTGTTATTGAATCCCACATTGATAGTGAGTAAACAAGTGGTTCCAACTTTTCTCTATAAATTGTTCCAAAAAATTATTATGTTTTTATTTTGTTATGGTAGTTATGATAACTATTAAATTAAAAGTTTTTCAAATATTAAAAGTTAAAATTTTATATAAATATTATATAAAATTGAAAGTAGCTAAAATTTAAATGATGTTAGTGATGATAAAATTAAATATAAGAATGAGATTCTTATTAATTTATGATGCTAACACATGATTTTTAATTTGTGACAATAAAATATTGTCACTATTAGTATCCTTTGTGACATATAAAATTGTCACTAATATAATCTTGATTAGTTAGTATAATTAATGTGACAATTAAAAATGTCACTGTATGTACTTTTTGGAACAATAAATTATATTTATGGACACTCCCAGTTTGGTCAGCCTGCAACGAAAGCCCAGTGATGAGATAGTACGAATATTGAATGCAAGATAGACCCAAAATTTTCTTTAGAAATGGACTTAAGAGCCCAAAACCCTCGATCGAGGCCAAAACACCTAGTCAAGACCCAAAACTCCAAATTTATGCCCAAAAGCCCATTGGCCGGTGGCCCAAGCCCAGGCCTGGGCCGAAGAGGTGACGCCTCTTCGACTTAGGCCTAATGAGGCATCAATGACTCAGTGAAGAGGCGATGCCTCATTGAAGAGGCGACGCCTTATTGAAGGGGCGGCCGACCTACTTTGCATTAAATGTTATTTATGATTGCATTTAAGTAGGAAATGGCCCACATTATCACTGATCTAGAGATTTAGACGGAAAAATTAGACTTTTAGGGCAGAATTAAGTTGAAAAAGAGGAGGGCAATGATCAAGAATAATGATCTTTTGTCTTAGGGGAGATATTTGGGAAAATGGGAAGAGAAGGTGAGAGGTTTAAAGGGGAGGTCTTTTGGCGGGTAAAAGAGAGTTTAGCCATTCTAGAGAAGAAAAAAAGGAAAAGGGAGAGAAGAAGAGAATATTTTGAGAAGAGAAAGAAAAGGAAAAAGGAAGTAAAAAAGAAGAGAGGAACAAGGGTTTTAACTATAAGGAGTTAGATTTCTTGAGGAAGCAGAAGGTTTTCTTACATTCAAAGCAACTGAACAAGCAAACTAACCTCTGAGGGATCAGTTAGGAGTATCAAATGTGTTTAAATCAATGAGAATCTACTTTTAAGCTTAAAGTTGTTTATTTTATATAAAAGTTTGATTTCTTGGATTTCTATACTTGTTTTTATGTTTATTGCTTATTTGATGTTATCTTGAAAGCCTGAACAAGTAGAATACTGAGTTTTGATTGTGAGTTCGCATTTATTTGTATGAATATTGAAGTTGCTTAGGATTTAAGAAAAATGTAACTTTCCGTGTTCCTGTTGAAACAACAACGTCTCTTTCTTCATGATGAGGCAAATTATGATCGCCTCTTGGTCAGGAGGCAACACCTCTATGTCTTGCATGAATCAGCTTTGAATTATATCTTCCATTTTGCATGATTTATGTTTATCCTGTACTTATGCCATGTCATATTCCCTGTTTTACATGTAGACATCGTGACATGAGGTCTAATTAGATATTTATTCATGTTTAAGTGAGTATTCATGCCTATTCCGTATAGCTTTAACTTAATTCATTTTTTTGTAAATAATAACTGTCGTTTTGTGTGAAAAGGCTAATCCTTGAGTTTTGCAGGAATCTTAGAGTGACTTTAATTAAATCATTAGGAGTCAATCTCCTTAATTAGTTCTTGAGAGGATTGCTTGATGATTTAATTTTGATTTATTATCGGTTTATTTATGGTTTATTTGTAGTTTATTTTACTTTTATTTGAAGTCAAATGTTGCAACCCTTAATCCCTTCCCCATTTATTTGGAATGAATGATTGTAATTTATTATTACTACTTAATCAAGTGTCGGTTAATAAGTATGCTAAATAAAAAATGATTGCAATTTAAAGATAATAAGGAAATAATCTAATGATCAAAGATAATAAAATACAAAACACACATGGAGGCTAACTGTAAGGTTGGATGGGCATTCAAAAACCCATACCCAGTTTCTGAATCCAATCTCTAATGACGGCTTTTGAGAACCTCCGTGGAATCCAGTTGTGATAAAGTGTGTCCCGACTTTCATTTGGGTGGTGACTCTATCTCCATAATGGGCCCCAAGCCCATTTTGTATTTCCTAGCAGGCCCTGAGCTTACACAGTGTTGTGGTCGCCAAACACTTAGGTACGCGCTTAACACCACCGCCTACAATTGTGACTCCATTGGGGATAGAGAAACTGATTCCAATGTTTTTAATTTATCATATTTGATTTTTTTATTTCTTTTGCATTTTCTTACATTCACTACACATTTTCACACAATGAGCACTCAAGTCCCAAATAACCCGATAATAGTCTTTGTTTTGCTGCCTGTGTTTCACTCAAACCTGGTGGTGAAGTATTTGATTATTGTCACTCACGGCACGTACTTATCCACGTCGCATGGACGATTAAGTGGGGAGATGTAACGGATGTATATAGTTGTGGCAGCTGAAGTTTATTACCCTCGACTCAGCTCATGTAATGATTTAGAAATTCTCCTTAAGATTTTTCCCAATCGTGTGTGATTTATGCCATATAGTAATCCCTGAAATAAAGCCCATGCCTAGTACAGATGGACTATGCCAAATTAGTTTTTTAAGGCCCATAATGGCCCATTAAAATGGACTTTGGTTTTATTCAATGGATTGCTACTTGCTTGTATCATCTTGAGAGTTTCATTGTATACGTTGGTTTTATTATCCCCGGTTGATAATCAAAACCCACCCAACAATCCTAGGATAAGAAACTCACCATTGAACATGCGTGTGGGAGAAATAAGGGCGGAGGTATCGTTTGAGGAGTTGTGTCTTGTTACTTATTACGTGTAAATATGACATTTGTTTATTTCTTTTAATATTAAAGTGAATATGCATATCATGCATACACGTCATGCATATTTCTAATCCATGGTGGTTCTAGAGATAGATTCGCATCGATCTTCTACATAGAGATGGTCTAAAACTAGTCGTTTAACTCGAGTATCTGAAGAGATAGAGATGGCAGGGTTTGATCTTGAGGTTTTTAGGGAGAAATTGAAGGCAAAAATTATTGAACAAACTTATACAATTATACGAGAAATGATGGCAGAAATAAGAAGGCAGGATAGATAAGACCCATAAACACCTCATCCACAACCTTTCGATCTCGACACTGAATATTCTAGGGGGTAACAAATAGAGGATGATGACCCTCTACCCCAAAAATTTAAATTCCCCTAAATGAAGAAGTTCACTGGTGTTGAGGACCCCCACCTGCACCTCAAATAATATGTCACACATATGAGGACAACTGGCTTAAACAAAGCACAAATTGTCAAGCTGATTAGGAGGGATTATACGCTGCATTTATCAAGTAGTATAGTCTCAATATCCAAATGGAAGCATCTTTGAGAGACTTACAAAACATTAAGCAAAAGTTTAATGAATCTTTTATTGATTATCTTATCAGGTGGAGAGCTAAGTTAGCACAGATGAAGCACTGGCCTACTGAGACTGACTAGTTAGTAATAGCGAGAAAAGGATGTGTCCTTCCATTATCCAAAAAGCTGAAAGACTTGGGGATCCAAAACTTTGAAGAACTATACAAATTTGGGGTACATAAAGAGTCTAACATAGCACAAGATAAGAAAGTCTTTAGTGGCAGATCTGCAGGCAAAGAAGGAAGTGGGCCCAGCAGTGGGATTGGAGCGAGCAGTAATGTATAAATCCATGCTGTTGGGTAACCCTGAAGGTTTTCTAATTTGGGAAAACCTCTTTCCAAAGAAAATTAATTGAAAATAACCTCTTAAGGCCTTTGCCCTAAAGACCACCCTTTCCAAATGCCGACCCATAATTATATTGTAAATATCATTAGACCAGGATATAGTACTGACAGTTTTGGTCGTCTAAATTGTCAGGGTTAATCGATTCAGGCAAAATTACCAACCCTGAAACCAGAAAGTCCAACACCTGAAATAACCCTTAACCCAATTATCACAATGTGCCACCACCAAACCCCTGTATTCTCATGATCAATACCAGCTTGACAAAGGAACAAGTCCTTATCTC
The DNA here is from genome assembly GCA_949671775.1 of Mallotus repandus. Classification (NCBI taxonomy): domain Eukaryota; kingdom Viridiplantae; phylum Streptophyta; class Magnoliopsida; order Malpighiales; family Euphorbiaceae; genus Mallotus; species Mallotus repandus. The sequence goes on along the minus strand of CATIWM010088269.1, from coordinate 8,319 downwards.
CTTTGTCGATGCCATACCCACATCCCAAAACCTAAAACCAAAGACTTAAATCTGAACCAGCAACCTATGGAACTAAATGTAAACGTTCTAGATAGTTGGAGTTCCGATGATGAGGAAGGAAGGGTGGTTGATCTATGGAAGAGTGATAAAGGAAAGAAAGCCCAGTCACCTGGAAAAGATGAAAAAGGGAAGTAGAAGCTCAATCTATGGGGTCAAAAAAAGAGAAAACTGACTCAAAAGGAGAATTAAAGGAGAAGAAGAAAGTTGATGAAGAAAAATCAAATGAGAAGGCCATTGAAGCCAAGAGGGATGAGAAGACTCTCGCCAACATTTGGGAGTTACTGATGCAATCCAAAGCCCATTGGGAGGCATTGGTTATGGCCCTTGATCAAAGGAAGATTCTTGTAACTCATACCCCCAACCAAATAGTAGATTCACTAATAGAGAGTCCTCAGGGGGCAATTGTTTTTATAGATGATGACTTACCTTTGGAAGGCAGAGACCACATTAAGGCCTTATTCATAAAGGCCAAAGTAAAAGGGAAATTCACTTCCTATGTGATGGTAGATAACAGATCCATTATCAATGTATGCACCTTGAAAATTCTACCAAAGTTGGGACTGACAGTGTCCGATCTGAAGCCATATGAGGCAGTCATCAAGACCTATCATGACACAAAAAAGCTTGTTGAAGGAACCTTCAGGGCGTTGGTTAAGACAGGACCCCTTGAGGTTTGGGTCAACCAGCATGCCATTGACATTCCAATCACCTTTGTTGTGTTATTGGGAAGGCCATGGTTCCATCCCTTGAGAGGAGTGCCATCAACTATGCACCAAAAAATTAAGTTTCCACACGATGGAAGAGTGGTCACCATAACAGCAGAAACTGAAGCTGCAGTCGCTGCATTAAAGCTAGCTCCCAATGAAATCCCGATCAATCTGAGCTTTAAGGTCTGCATGATCTATGAAGATGAATTAAATCCTAAGATCATGAGCATGATGAAGAATATAAACTTCATGCCCGGGATAGGGCTCAGGAAGAACCAGTAAGGCCCACTAGGGTTTGTCAAATCAAAGTGCCAATTTTGAAGCACGGGATTGGATATCTTGAGCTAAGCGAATCTGAGGAGGAAAATGAAGCTCAGACCAAGTCTGGGAAGAAAAGGATAAAAAATCAGCAAAAAAAGAAGTCACTATAGGAAACCTTCATGGAAGAGGGCTACACCAGCAATCCCGAACCATTAATGATAGCAAAAAAGTTGGTCCCCCATTTCAAAATCTTCACTAAACATAAAGGTGGGGCTAAAGAATTTACTATTGAGGAACCTATGGTGGAGGAACTGGTGCAAATTCCAGAGCCAGAAAAAGACATCCCTACGGCGGAGTTGAAAGATGCTAGAGATCAGGAAAGGGAATGTGGCTTCGAATCTTTTATTTTTAATTTTATCATAGTTGTCTTCTATGATGATCTTGACCTTTCTCTTACAAACATGTTTGACACTGATGATCTTTTTATTTCCAAAGTTAATGCCATAGAATCTGACTTTGCCTACTTGTGTGATGTGTTTTCTAATGGTTATTCTGTTTGTGATAATCACTTTATACATATATTTGACAATAATTCAGTACAAACTTAATCATTTAATTTAGGCAGATGTGATGATCCTAAGAATATATTTATTATTTCTAACTTGACTCCTGACGAGAGAATAAAAATGGAAGAAACACTAAAGAAAAGATAGAAAGTATTTGCTTGGGGTTACGAGGATATGCCAAGAATTGATAGGGAAATTGCAGAACACAAGATCCCTACATATCCTCACATTACACCAGTGAAGAAAAAAAAGAGAAGATTATGGCTGGAATGGGCTCTCTTGATTAAAAAAGAAGTAGAGAAGCAGCTAAAAGTGAAGTTCTTGGAAGTAGTGGATGACACCCAGTGGCTAGCCAACATAGTGTCGATTCCTAAGAAGGATGGAAGGGTCAGAATGTGTGTAGATTATAGGGATGTGAACAAGGCTTGCCTGAAAGATGATTTTCCCCTACCGCATATTGACACTTTGGTCGATAGCACAGCCTCTAGCACCATGTACTCTTTCATGGGTGCTTTCTCGGGATACAACTAGATCATAATGGCAATGATTGACAAGCTGAAGACTTCTTTCACTACCGAATGGGGGGTCTATTGTTATTCAATCATGCCATTTGGGTTAAAAAATGTGGGAGCTACCTATCAAAGGATGGTTGTTACTCTACTTCACGATATAGTCCACAAGGAAATAGAAGTATACGTGGATGACATGATAGTGAAGTCTCCAACACGGGAAGGACACTTCGAGGCTTTAGACAAGTTCCTAGCCAGAGCTGAAAAGTACAATCTCATATTAAACCCAAAGAAGTGTGTTTTTGGGGTGACCTCTGGAAAGCTGCTAGGACAATCGTTAGTCATAAAGGAATAGAGGTGGATCTGGACAAGGTCAAAGAAATCCAAGAGATGCCTGCACTAAAAAATGAGAAAGAAGTTAGAGGGTTTATTGGGTGATTATAGTACATTAGCAGGTTCATAGCTAAGCTAACTACTCTCTATGAGCCGATCTTTAAGCTTCTAAGAAAGAATCAACAAGTGATCTGGGATAATAAGTGTTAGCAAGGTTTTGAAACTATTAAGAATTATTTGATGAATCCTCAGGTATTATAACCACCGAGGTCGGGTAAACTTTTAATCCTCTATCTGGTGATCGAAAGAGAAGCAATAGGTACAATGTTAGCTCAAGAAGACGACTAAAAGGTTGAACATGCAGTGCACTACTTGAGCAAAAAGCTCCTACCTTATAAAGCCAATTATAGTCTAGTAGAAAAGACATGTTTGGCTATGATATGGGCAATGAAGAAGCTCCGACATTACTTCTAGTCTTACAAGATTCAAGCAGTTTCCAGGCACGATCCACTGAGGTATCTTCAGTAGACTCTGTCACTTACAAGAAAGTTAGCTAAATGGTTGGTCTTGTTAACTGAATTCAACATTGACTGTGTGGCCAAGAAGGTGATAAAAGGGAGAGCTACAGCAGATTTCTTAGCTCAAAATCCTGTGAATGACGAACAAGAATGGGAGTTAGAACAATGACACCTGGGGGCAATAAAAATCCAAACATGGACAATGTATTTTGATGGAGTGGTCAACAATAGAGGGGTAGGCATTGGTGTCATTCTGATCTCACTGGAAGGAGAAATGATCCCGATGGTAAAAAGATTGGAATTTGAAGTCACCAATAACCAAGCCGAATATGAAGCTTGCATTTTTTGTTTGTAAGCACTCCAAAATCTAGGGGCAGATGAAATCATGGTTTATGGAGACTTCATGTGAGTGGTGAAATAAATTGCCAAACAATAGGAAGTAAAGGAAGATAAACTGTAATTGTATTAGGAATATTCAGCTACTGTTTTGTTATCCTTTGCTCAGTGCAAAATTGTCTACTTGTCGTGAGAGGAGAATCAAATAGTCGATGTCTTAACCACTCTAGCTTCGACATGGGAAGGAGGAAAACAGGCAAAGGTCAAACCTTTTATTCTTGTAAGGTCCCGAATCCCTTATTATGAAGAGATAAGAATAATGCCAATAAACCCCGAATAGAAACCATGGCTCTATAATTTACAGCAGTATTTAGAAATGACATAGTTTCCCAAAGACGCTAATAGAAAAGGGAGAATGTCTCTCAGGATGTTGTCTCATCAATTTATTAGCCATAATGGAATGTTGTATAAGAGAGCACTAACTGGAATGCATTTGAGATGTGTGGATAAATATGAAGTCTAGAAACTTATGGAAATGGTTCATAAAGGAGTGTATGGTCCGCATATGAATGGAACTGTGTTGGCTAAGAAAATAGAGTGTCAAGGCTACTTTTAGCTTACGATGGAAATAGACTGCGTGAAATTTGTAAAGAAATGTCATAACTACCAAGCGTATGGTGATGTTAGTCATTTACCCTCCATGGAGCTTCAAGGAATGACTTCTCTTTGGCCGTTTACAGTATGGAAAATTGACATCATAGGGGAGATGAGGCTGAAAGCATCGAACTGTCATCGCTACATCGTGGTGGCTATTAATTATTTCTCTAAGTGGGTTGAGGCATAATCGTTTGCCACTGTTGGATCAAAACATATGGCAAGGTTCAGTGAAAAGAATATAATTTGTAGATACAGACTGCCTCACATGTTGTTACTGACGATGGTGTTCAATTTCGAGCAAAAATGGTTGCTTTGCTAAAACAATACAAGATTGAGCATCATAGATCAACTCCGTACAGACCACAAGTGAATGGTGCAGTAGAAGCCGCAAATAAGAATATGAAGAAGATCTTGTCCAAGATGATAAAAAACTACCGGGATTGGTCAGATTATCTATAATTTGCACTGTGGGGATACAGGACTACTACTAGAACATCAACCGGTGTAACTCCCTATTCTTTAGTATATAGGTGTGAAGTCGTATTACCAATGGATGTAAAAATTCAATCCATGCAGGTTCTTTTGAAATCCAAAATCCCCGAGTTTTAGCGGGTGGAAGCCGATTGCCACAGCTAATGCTCTTAAACGAGCGAAGGGTGAAAGCCATATATCACTCCCAGCTATATCAAAAGAGGATAGCTCGAGCTTACAATAAGAAAATTAAGTCGGGTAAAATCAAAGAGGGTAATTTGGTATTGAAGTTGACTAGGCCGATCATGACAGATCCACAGGAAAGCTTAAGCCGAACTGGGAAGGTCCATACCTGGTAAAGAAGTTGTTCTCTAAGGGCACTGCTATACTTTCAGACTTGAAAGGAAATGAATTTAAAGAGCCCATCAACCTAGATAAGCTGAAGAAGTACTTTCTGTGAAGTCCCGCTAGGGAGAAAACCTCACAAAGAGGCTACTTATGCAAAAATAAAAGATAGAAAAATTAAAAATTAAAAAGTCCTGGTGGATTGAAAACCTTGAAAAGGTGGTCCAGGCAAAAATTAAGGGCATGTAAAAGGAGAGAGAGAGGAAAAATAATTAGTTAGAAAACATGCAAGGGTAAGACAATTAACAACAAGAGATATGTTAAAAGCAAAATTGTATAACCGCTTTATGCTTGAATTAAATGGCATGGATTGCCTTTGTTATTTTTGAATGTTGCATTAATTATTTATTACAAATTGTTTAACTAAACAAGGAAATTTCATCCAACGAAAAAGAAAATAAAGATTAAGTTACATAAACTAATTTTGCCTTCTTTTCTTGAATTGAACACTCGATGTTTACAATACTCTTATCCTTCTATTTATCATAAATTCATCTGTATCCGTCTATTTCAATTGAATTCACTCCTTGTACTGATCATCAGTGGATGGATCTCCGTTGTAGTCGATGCGCCTCAGGATAGTTCTGCGAGGCCAAGTTTCTACCAGATCATCTAGAAAGTTCTCTCTCTGTGAGGCTAAGTTTCTACCAGGTCATCTAGAAAGTTCTGAGAGAGAGGTCCTAGCTCAAATTCATGGACTAGACCTACAATTAGCTATTTCTACCCATATTGCCTGTAATGTCGAGAAGGGTTGTAGAAGGTAGCAAAGTGGAGTCTAGCTATGAGAACACAGTGGGTGTAAGACCGAATAGTCACATGCTACAATCTCCACCAGGGGCACATCCACTGGATTAAAGTATCAGGAAATGTAGCCAGCCAGCTCCGCACATCTTTTGGAATGAGGTAAAGCCTTAGGGTACGGCAGTGTTTGGCTTTGTAATGTGCAATGTCTCAAGGAGGCTCCAATAACCTCAATTTTTCATGAAACCATGCCTGTCCAGTTTATAAATGAATAAAAATGATAGAAAAATAGCAAGTGAAGAGAGAAGAGAAAGAAGCTAACCTCCATTAGTAGTGAACTTCCAAAAAATCATCTAGTTTTTGTAAAATTGTCCAACCCGGCGATGATCTCTACTAAGATAAGGAGAAAAGCGTTGAAACCTGTTTCCACTTGGTCCAAAATGTGAAGAATCTTTAAGTCACAGTTGCCAGAATAAGAGACGAGCAGGAATTGAGCGTAAAGACATAAAGCCATCATCTGAGGCCACTGTGTCTCTTTGTTATCCACAACTACTATAACCTCCAGGCGAGAATCAATTAGAATCTCAGTGCCAAAAATGTCACAAAGAGAAAATTAGGGAGAAAAGTTGAACATTTTAGCCATCTGATACTGTATCGAGTGCAAATCCGAGGTCTGAACCAAAAGAATTGCAATCTGACAAGTAGAATCCAGTGGAGAGCCTAGGATTGCTTCGAATTCCTCTGGCAGGGGGCATAACTCTACCATGTTTAATTTGAAGACATGTTTATATGGATCACAAAATTCAACAAGAACATGAAGGAATGGGAAATTGATCTTCCTTGCATGTAAGGATTGAAAAATAGATAAATGAAATAACTCGAATTTAGCCTAAGATTCATCATCCAACCTTTTCAGGATCGACTGTAGTTGTTTCAAGCTTCTTTCAGTCATGTTGGGAGTTCAAAATGTGTTTTAGAAAGAGAAAATGAAGAAAATGGCAGAAATAGAAATTGGGGTTTTTTAGAGAAGTTAGGGATTTTAATAGGACTGCAAGACCGCCGATGAGACAATTGCCTCTTTGAAGAGGCGACATCTCATCATGAAGAGGCGATCGCCCGTTTGGCAAGAAGTGAAGGGGCGACACCTCACTGAAGAGGCGATCGCCTCTCTACTGGAAAAGGAAAAAGTTTCGGGGTAAAATCGCATGGTTTCAGTTGTAAATACAGAATTCAGCTATATAGGAAAGCAGTTCATGAAATCAAGAACATTCAATTGCTTCTAGAATTGAAATTAGTTGAAATAGAAATTAATTTTAATGTATTCTATCTGAACAAAATGCTAAAAGTTTCTAAACTTCAGAATTAACAATATATTGTCCTCAGAATCAGAAAGAGCTCCTAATCTAATGAGCATCTGAATCGGTGCTCTCGAAATCCTCACCCTCCTCGGTATCACCTTCATCCTCGGCGTCATCATCTGCATCCTTATCAATCTGAAGCACCCCAATCTAGTGCTCAAAGGTGGGTGATCCTCACCTGGCTCGCCTCATTATGATCCTATCCAAGCGAATACAAAGTAAGTAAATCATGCAAGCATGCATACATATAGGCATAGGAAGAACACTTACCCTCCATTGTTGAGTAATGTCCAATATATAATCTCTCTCGGCCTCAATCAGCCTGTACATATACTAACCTTGCTTCAAAGGAATATGCATTATTAATAAAATGATTAATACTAACAAACATGTCGAGAATGATTTAGAAAATAGGTCAAAGACAAACTTACGTGAGTAGTGCTCTTGATGATACATGTTGGCTTAAGGTTCTCATACAAAGTCAAGAACTGCCAAGACTACTCTCCGGGAGGAACCCAACAGCAAGCCAAAGGATCAAGAACATGAACGAAGCTGCTAGCCACTATTTGGGAGGTAAAGTTAGAAGGAGTAGTGGGAGGTCTTGTCATACCTCGTCTCACATAGCCTGAGATGGACGTTTAAAACCAACCATTCAACAAAGCATTTAATTCAATCAAATTATGTTATAAACTTTACTAATAAAATTGGAAATAATATCTTGGAAAGGTTTGGTGTTATACGTTACAATTGAAGATTTAATTTTTTTTTAAATTATGTATCTATGAATAGTAAAATACTATTTATGAATACTACAATACATATTTATGAATAGTAAAATATGTATACAATAATCGAATAATATAGAAAATTTCATCATCGTTCTAAAGAAAGTTAAAATGATATTACTCTTTGTAACTAGAAACATAGTAGAAAAAAATATTATTAAAATAATACAAAACATGTTTCTAAACAGTTGTTTTACATATAAACTAGCTACCATCATTTAACTTCAAATATTCTTTTACAGTACTTTATAAAGACAAGACTAAAAATTAAATAGAATAAAATACAAGGTTTCACTGACAAGGATGTTAGCCAACCTTATTCTGAACTTCTATCTACACTCACTCAACTTTGTTCACCAACTATCAAGCCCTGCTATTTGAAAATATTTTTAAAACAGAGTAAAATGAGTACAGAAATACTCAGTGAATAGATATATCAAGCAGAAAATAATTTGGTTAAACCAAAAACATTTAACTTCTCAAATACTAATAATAGAGTATTTGAAAATCATACTATCATTTACAGTACTTTATAAAGACAACACTAAAAATTAAATAAAATAAAATACAAGGCTTCACTGACAAGGATGTTGGCCAACCCTATTCTGAACT
>CATIWM010088245.1:0-16581 GCA_949671775.1 Mallotus repandus | reverse complement strand
TTTATAAATTATAAAATTAAATTCTGGGATTTGCAGTGTTAATAATTATTTTATTTTTATTGATATTGATTTATGATATTTGAAATTTTGTGTCGAATATTATTTTAATATTATTATTATTAATATTCAGGTAAAATTTTTGATTTAGTGTATTTTAATACACTTTTAAAAAATTTACGTGTGTAAATATATATATGTATTTTAGAGGAAATAATAAAAATTAGAGATATTTTACTATTAAATTATTTTTAATTTGTCTATTACAAAAAAAAAAGTCGGCTTTTTTCTTCTTCTTCTTCTTTCTTCCTTCCCCACGCAGACCACCATAACCACCGCCACCCTCAGCTCCAGCCATCGCCGAAAAACCACCAGATGCCCTCCTGTAGTAGCTCCAGCCACCGGCGACACCTCCTCCTCTCTTTCCTCTTCTTCTTCTCGGTTTCTTCTCTCTCTCTCTGGATCTTCTTTTGGTCGCCAACGACGATTCCAGCCACCTTAGCCGACAATGTTGGTCTCTATTGAAAGCTCATCCTCCGGGCTTCTCAAATCATTAAACCCATTTTGAGTTTTGACTCCGGTAACTACTCCGTTTGTTAATATTTTGATTTTTAATATTTTGAGTTTTTGGTTAATTTGAGCTTGAATTTGATTTTATTTGATATAATTGATTTGAGATTAATTGTTGTAGAGATTGTGAGCTATCTAAATATGATTTTTATTTATTTTTCTAAAAATCTTGAATTTTTCTGGTTAGGGTTACTGTTTACGGTACTGTTCCAGACAGTCCCGGGTCAGAAAATTTTTATATTTTAAATAAATTCATTGTTATATGTTGAGCAAACTTCGAGAAGGAAGTTTATTGAAATTATGCGTGAAATTTTTATTATGAATTTTCGAAGGTTTATGTGAAAAATGAATTTTTGGAAAAATTAGTATAAATGAGTAATTTTTATATTTAAGTTGAAATTATTGTTAATTATTATGTTTTGGATAGTTTTTGAATGATAAATAGTATTAAAATAATTTTTATAAATTATTTACTATTTTTAGCTAATTATTAGTAAATGCGGGGAAACTATTGAAATTTAGTAAATTAATTGATTTTAATTGAAATTGTTGTTAATTATTCGGTTTTAGACTATTTTTGATTAATAAATGTATGAAAAATAATTTTTATAGTTATTTTCAATTAATTGTTAATTAGTGATAATTTTGGAAAAAAATATATATGGAAAATAAACTTATTTATTATTTTTAAGTTAAATGAGTACTTTATTATTTTTATGATATTAATAAGTGATTTTAATAATTATTTACAATTTATGCTAATTTAATTGTAAAATGGAATTTTATTCCATTTATGAATTTTATTAGCAAAATATTATTAAAAAATAGAATATTATCATTTATTTAGAAAATAAATGTTTTTAATATTTTTATGAGATATTTTGGTGATTTGAGAAATTATTATATTATTTTATTGATTGTGAATTGTGTTGGTTCTCGGTTGGGCAATGATTGTAGTTTGGGGGCCCAACCCAAGAAGTTGAAATGTAGATATTTAGAAGTGTGTTTGCGTGCAGGATCGGCTAAAAGTGATGTCCATTTTAAACAAGAGATTCTGCCAAATTTTCGGTAGATTTCTTGTAAAATGTGACATCGGGTCGGTTTTAAGTTTTAAGTTTTAGTCGAGATGGGTCTTAGATCGAGTTGTTCTTTAGAAATCTCTAAAGTATAAAATTAGGAATTTATTTCTAATTAATTATTTATTATTATTTTCTTTTAGCTACACCGCGAGCTAGGCCTTCTGGACCGGGCTAGCCGAACCGGAGTAGAGGAGCGTACACCTGTGAGTTGTTATTATATGTATGCATGACATGTAGAAATATATTATCGGCATCCATGTTTTAAATAAATACGAATTTCAATATGTTATATTGCATTTATTTTAATTATTGTTATTATCGCATTATTATATATACATGTTTTATATATATTAATGCCATAATTATTTGCATATTTTGGATGTTGTGCATATTTTATATAATTACAATACTTTATTTAATATGCAACATTTATTTATTTTGAATAAAATATTTTTAGAGGATAGCCGTAGAACATTCCACTTAGTGAGTTACACTAGGACTGTTGTGCAATAGTTCGTTAGATGCTAGGAAATGATTTATTGGTTGATGATTAAATTATTATATTAATAATTGTGGTTGAGAGCGTGACTGCTAGAGCTCGGTTGACTTAGTGTCTCGGGGCCAGTCATGCCGATAGTGAGACTGCGGGAGTTCGGTTGACTTAGTGTCTCGGGGCCAGTCCACTGTCAATTTGGAAAAGAGAAATATTTTGGTATTTAAGTGAGCCTGATGGCAAGTAAGGATTATGTGATTTGAGGATGCAAAATTTTTAGGGTTATGCTCCGATCCTCCAGCAAACTAAATTACAAAAAATATTTTCAAACATCTGTGTGGATTTTATGTATATTTATATAAATATAAATATACGAATATTATTATTGATGCTTGTGTGTACGTGCATTAGGTTACATGCATATATATAATAATAATTCACTCAGTGAGGTCTGACTCTCCTCAGTTATTTTTTCAGGATTCTTCTCATCAAACCCCTATAAGTAGTAATCTTCGCCGGATTCTTTCTTCCCTGGCTAACTTATGTAAATTTTGAATTGTCACTTTTCTTGTATTTTATTAGACGTTGCAATAGTAGTATATCTTGTGGTAGTATGTGAGGTTGTTTTAGACTGAGGTTGTGTATTTGAATATTTTTATAAATATTTTATTATGATATAATATGGAGTTTTCTTTAAATTGCTCAAAGTTTTAATTCTGAAGTATTTTTATATGTATGTTGAATGTTTTATTTGTGTTTAAGGCTTGCTACGGGTTCCGGATTTGTGTGAATTCTCGTTCCCTAGCGCTGGTTATAACTCTCGGGTTTGGGTCATGAAAAAGTTGGTATCAAAGCCTAGGTTTAGTATTGTGGACCTAGGTTGCTAGAGTTGAGTTTTCCTTGAAACTACTACAGCAATTAGGTTACAATTGCGTCCTTGAAAAGTCTTCGTTGCTTTTAAATATCCGTGTAAATGTTAGGGTGTCTGTTGTTGTCTGAGATTTTACTTGTTTTTGTCTTTTCAGAATGAGGCGAGCATGAGTTGCTCCACCGGTCGATGAGGCTGATGATGGTGAGTCTCATCAGGATAAGGCTCAAGACCTTGAGCCGCCAATTAGGTGAAGGGGTAGAGGTAGAGGTAGACGCAAAAGAGCGGCAGGTCATCGTAGGCAGAGAGAGCTGCAGGATGAGGAACCTACAGGCCAGGAATTTGTCAAAGCTGCCTTTACACATGGACTTCAGCAGGGTACAGCAGCTATGCCCCAGGCCATACCAGTTATGCAACCTCCACTTCAGCAGGGTATGTCAGACCCAGAGGCAGCATTATTTTACACCAGAGTTTGTAGGATATCATTTCATGGGATGTCAGATCCGTTGGATTTTCTTCACGCGATTGAGTCGAGGACTTAGACTGCTCATACAGACTATCAGAGGATACTGATCGTCGAGTTATCAGTTGAGGGGTCAGCACTGGATTGGTTCATTCAGGTCATCTAGCCTCATATAATGATGTTTACCTGGGCTCAGTTTAGAGAGAGGTTCATGAGACTGTTTTACCCAGAGACTTTGCGGATGAGTTACAGACTCCGGGTAACGAACATTTCTAGAGGCGATAGGTTAGTAGAGGAGTACACCAGAGAGTTTCTCCGACTTGGTCGGTATGCTGAGGACTTGATGAGAGACCAGTATTTTACAGTCACTACCTACGTTACTGGTTTGGGTTCTGCGTTAGCTAGGATGCTGACTATAGGCCTGACTCTTGAGTCTATGATAGAGTTGGCCAAGGAGATAGAGCTTAGATTGATCACGAAAGGAGTTATGCATGATTATTATCAGATAGGAGGTGTTCAGGCAAGAGGATTTCAAAGCACTCTATACACTACATTTCATATTGGAGAGGATTTGCTCAGTAGGGCAAGAGACCTCAGCAGAGAGCTCACAGGAGTAATAGGCATGGTCGCAATGGAGCTCATAGACCAGCAGTAGTAGAGGCTAGAGTTTCGATTATGGTAGCACAAGATATGTAGCCAGTGCTTGCTAGATATGTGGAAGAGTCCATCAGGGATAGTGTTACATGGCTTCGAGGGCATGTTTTTAATGCGGACAGATGGGACATTTTGCCAGAGCATGCTCTTATTTTGGTTATCAGCAATAGTTTTCACAGCATTCCACTACCAGTGCAGCTCCAACTCCTTATCAGCCGCCACCAGCTCATTATTAGAGTACCTCACAGTTTGTGGCCCAGCAGGGGCAAGGTAGAGGTAGTGCGAGAGGCTTTGGTCAACTTCTACCAGCCAACAGGGAGGCAGACGACAGGCTAGAGTCTTCACTCTTACCCAACAGGATGCTTAGGCATCCAATGCCATTGTCGTAGGTACATTCCGAGTGTGTTTCTTTGACGTTAGAGTCTTGTTTGCTCCGGGTGCTACTCATTCTTTCGTGTCCCCTGTTTTTGTGTCTAAGTTAGGTTGGCAAGCCGCGAGGATGGTAGTTCCTTTATCGGTTGCCACACCTCTAAGTGACTCGTTGGACACTGATGTTATTCATTATGGGTGTCCGGTGTTGTTAGACGGAAGAGAATTGTCAGTGGACTTGGTCTTACTGGGTGTGATGGATTTTGATGTGATCCTAGGAATGGATTGGTTATCTTAGCACTATGCCACTATTGATTATCGGAGTAAAAAGGTGAGTTTCAAAATTCTGAATGATGAAGAATTTAAGTTTATGAGTGACAAGAGTTCTGCACCTCAGAATCTTATCTCTGCCATCATGGCTAGGAGGATGCTAAGAAAAGGATGTCAAGGATACTTGGCATTAGTCAGGGATACTACAGAGGAGAAGACATTCATCTCAAATATTCCAGTAGCATGTGAGTTTTTAGATGTCTTTCCTGATGAGTACCAGGTTTACCACCTTATAGGGAAATCAAATTCTGCATTGATGTGGTTCCAGACATAGCTCATATCTCTATGCTGCCTTATAGGATGGCTCCAGTAGAATTGAAGCAGTTGCAAGATTTGTTGGATAAGGGTTTCATTAGACCTAGTGTTTCACCTTAGGGTGCACTAGTCTTATTTGTGAAGAAGAAGGACGATATACTTAGAATGTGCATTGATTATAGAGAGCTAAACAATGTGACAATTAAGAATAAGTATCCTATTCCGAGGATAGATGATTTGTTCGATCAGCTTCAAGGGGCATAGTTCTTCTCTAAGATTGACTTAAGGTCAGGTTATCATCAGTTATGGATCAATGAAGCTGACATTCCTAAAACAGCATTCCATACTAGATATGGCCACTATGAGTTTCTGGTGATGTCCTTCAGGTTAACTAATGCACCAGCTGCTTTCATAGATCTAATGAACAGAGTGTTCAGACCATTTGTGGATCAGTTTGTAGTGGTGTTCATTGATGATATACTGGTGTATTCAAAGAGTATGGAAGAGCATGTATATCACTTGAGGACAGTGCTACAGACGTTGAGAGAACATCAACTTTATACTGAATTTTTGAAGTATGATTTTTGGTTGGAGAGTGCAGCATTCCTTGGATATGTAGTGTCTAAGGATGGTATTCAGGTTGATCCACAGAAGATTAAGGTAGTATCTGAGTGGCCTAAACCAATAATAGTCATTGAGATTCAAAGTTTCTTGGGTTTGGCTGGGTACTATAGGTGATTTATTCGGGATTTCTCGAGGATTGCAGCACCTATGACCTGCCTAACTCAGAAGAATGTGAAGTTTGTGTGGTCAGAAGCTTGTGAGAATAGTTTTTAGCTTCTGAAGGATAAGTTAATTATAGCTCCAGTGTTAACTTTGCCTAATGGAGAGGACAAGTTCACTGTGTACTGTGATGCTTCCAGAGTTGGCCTAGGTTGTGTGTTAATGCAGAATGGTAGTAGCTTATGCTTTCAGATAATTAAAGAAGCATGAACAGAATTATCCTACTCACAACCTAGAGATGGCTGCAATGATCTTCGCTCTCAAGATCTGGCGACATTATTTGTATGGGGTAACTTGTAAGATTTACACTGATCACGAGAGTTTGAAGTATATCTTCCAACAGAGAGATCTAAACTTGAGGCAAAGGAGATGGTTAGAACTTCTAAAGGATTATGATTGTGATATTCCATACCATCTAGGCAAGGCTAATGTGGTAGCGGATGCCTTGAGTAAAAATTCCTCGGGTAGTCTTGCTCACATTAGTGTGGAGAGAAGACCTTTGATTCAGGAGATGCATTAGTTGGTGGATCAAGGATTGATGATGAAAATAAGCAAATCAGGTGGACCACTAGCTCAGTTCAGAATCATATCAGTGTTGAGGGATAGGATCAAGGCAACTCAGAGCCAAGATCATGTTCTAGTAGAGCTTGTGGAGAAGATTCACGAAGGGAAGTTCACTGATTTTAACCTTGATGATGAAGGTGTTTTATGGATCAGTGGACGATTATGCAGCCTATAGTGTACATCCAGGTGCTACTAAGATGTACCACAGTATAAAGGATCTTTACTGGTGGGATGGATTGAAGAAGGATGTAGCTGATTCTGTCTTTAAGTATTTAACTTGTCAACAAGTGAAAACTGAGCATCGGAAGCCTTCTGGGAAGCTTCAGCTTCTTCCGATTCCTGAGTGGAAATGGGAGAGAATCACTATGGACTTTGTGACAGGGTTGCCTCGTTCAAGAAATGGATACAATTCCACTTGGGTGATAGTGGATAGGCTAACTAAATCAACTTATTTTCTACCAGTTAAAGCTACTTATCATGTGGCTAAATTGGCTAGATTGTACATCAAGCATATTGTGTGCCTTCATGGAGTGCCTGTTTCCATTGTTTCTGATAGAGGTTCTGTATTTACCTCTTGATTTTGGCAGAAGTTGCAGGAAGCAATGGGTACTAGACTTGATTTCAGTACTATTTTTCACCGTCAGACAGATGGTCAATCTGAGAGGACTATCCAAATACTTAAGGATATGCTGAGAATGTGTGTAATGGATCTTGGAGGCAGTTGGGATGATCATCTGCCATTGGTAGAGTTTGGTTATAATAACAGCTACCATAGCAGTATTGAGATGGCACCATATGAAGCTTTGTATGGAAGGAAGTGTAGATCCCCTTTGTGTTGGGATGAGATTGGGAAAAAAGAGCTAACTGGACCAGAAATTATCCAGAATGCATCTGAGAAAGTCACTTTGATCAGAAGGAGATTGGAAACAACAGCTAATAGAAATAAAAGCTATGCGGATTCGAAGTGCAGAGATGTGGAATTTCAGGTTAGGGACTATGTATTTTTTAAGGTGTCACCTATGAAATGTGTTATGAGATTTGGCAAGAAAGGAAAGTTGGCACCGAGATACATAGGGCCTTTCGAGATTCTAGAGAGAGTTGGCATGGTTGCTCATCGGTTGGCTTTGCCTTCGAATTTGTCGCATGTGCATCCAGTGTTCCACATTTATATGCTCAAGAAGTATATTTCAGATCATTTGCATGTGTTGTAGCCTCAGAGCGTGGAAGTGAATGAAGATCTAACATATAAGGAAGAACCAGTTGCGATTGTTAATTTTCCAAGTTCGCCAGTTGCGTTCGAAGCAGATTCCATTGGTCAAAGTGTTGTGGAGGAGCACACGTGGGAGATTGAGGCTGAAGCTGAGATGCGGGTGGCTTACCCTTACCTCTTTCCTCGATGAATTCTTTATGTTTAAAATTTGAAGACGAATTTTTGTAAGGGGAAAAGATTGTTATAACCTGAATTTTTACAAATTGTAAAATTTAATTTTAGGATTTGCAGTGTTAATAAATATTTTATTAATTTTAATATTTGATTATTAGTGATATTTAATTTAAATTTTGGTGTTAAATATTAATTTTAATTATGTATTAAATATTAATTTTAATTATGTAAATTATTAACTTAGTGTATTTTAATACACTTTTAAAAATATTTTTAAGTGTGTAAATTATTTTTAATTCTTTTCTTTTTGTCTATTTAAAAAAAATCTGCAGAAATTTTTTTTTCCTTTTCTTCTTCTTCTTCTTTTACCATTTTCCGTCCGGCCAGCCACCACCCACCTGCCATTGCCGCTCCCTCACCGTGTCAGATAGCCCACGTCGCCGCCAGCAGCCCTCCACCTCCGGACAACAGCAGCCTTCTTCTTCTTCTTCTTCTTCATCTTCTTCTTCTTCTTCATTTCTTGGCCGAAAATTATTTCTCTCACCGGTGCCCTTTTTGGCCACCTCAGCAGGCAAAGTTGGTCTCTTTTGAAAGCTCATCCTCCGGGCTTCTCAAATCTTCAAACTGTTTTGAGTTTGGACTTCGGTAACTACTCCGTTTATCAATAATTCGATTTTGAATATTTTGGCTTTTTTGTTGATTTGAGCTTGAATTTGATTTTATTTGAGATAATTTCTTTAGGAATGATTGTTGTAGAGATTGTGAGCTATCCAAATATAATTTTTATTTATTTTTCTGAAAATCTTGAATTTTTCCGGGTTCGGTTACTGTTCATAATACTGTTCAGGATAGTCCCGGGTCGGAAAAAATTTATATTTTTAATAAATGTTTTATTGTATTTTGAATAAGCTTTGTGAACAAAGTTTATTGAAATTATGTCTAGAATTTTTATTATGAATTTTTGAAGGTTTATGTGAAAAATGAATTTTTGAAAAAATTAGTGTAAATCAGTATTTTATTATTTTTATGATATTAATAAATAATTTTAATAATTATTTACAATTTATACTAATGTAATTGTAAAATGAAATTTTATTCCATTTATGAATTTTATTAGCAAAATATTATTAAAAAATAGAATATTATCATTTATTTGGAAAATAAATGTTTTTAATATTTTTATGAGATATTTTGGTGATTTGAGAAATTATTATATTATTTTATTGATTGTGAATTGTGTTGGTTCTCGGTTGGGCAATGATTGTAGTTTGGGGGTCCAACCCGAGAAGTTGAAATGTAGATATTTAGAAGTATATTTACGTACAGGATTGGCTCTACTTTTAGTAGAGAGATGTCCGTTTTACAAAGGAGATTCTCCCGAATTTTCGGTAGATTTCTTGTAAAATGTGACATCGGTTCGGTCTTAAGTTTTGAGTCTTAGATCAAGTCATTCTTTAGAAATCTCTAAAGTATAAAATTAAGAATTTATTTCTAATTAATTATTATTATTATTATTTTTTAGCTACACTGCGAGCTAGGCCTTCCGGACCGGGACAGCCGAACCTGAGTAGAGGAGCGTACACCTATGAGTTATTATTATATGTATGCATAACATGTAGAAATATATTATTGGCATCCATGTTTTAAATAAATGCAAATTTCAATATGTTATATTGCATTTATTTTAATTATTGTTATTATCGCATTATTATATATACATGTTTTGTATATATTAATGCCATAATTATTTGCATATTTTGGATGTCGTGCATATTTTATATAATTTTAATATTTTATTTAATCTGCAATATTTATTTATTTCGAATAAAATATTTTTGAAGGATAGTCATAGAACATGCCACCTAATGGGTTACATTAGGACTGTTACGCAATAGTACATTAGATACTAGGAAATGATTTATTGATTGATGATTAAATTATTATATTGATAATTGTGGTTGAGAGCATGACTACTGGAGCTTGGTTGACTTAGAGTCTCGGGGCCAATCATGTCGGCAGTGAGATTGCGGGAGCTCGGTTGACTTAGTGCCTCGGGACCAGTCTACTGTCAATTTGGAAAAGAGAAATATTTTGGTATTTAAGTGAGTTTGATGACAAGTAAGGATTATGTGATTTGAGGATGCAAACTTCTTAGGGTTCTGCTCCGATCTTCCAACAAACTAAATTACGAAAAATATTTTCAAGCATTCGTGTGGATTTTATGTATATTTATATAAATATAAATATACGAATATTATTATTGATGCTTGTGTGTACGTGCATTAAGTTACATGCATATATATAATAATAATTCACTCAGTGAGGTCTGACTCCCCTCAATTATTTTTTCAGGTTCTTCTCGTCAGACCTCTATTAGTAGTAATTTTCGCCGGACTCTTTCTGCCCTGGCTGACTTATGTAAATTTTGAATTATCACTTTTCTTATATTTTATTAGATGCTGCAATAGTAGTATATCTTGTGATAGCATGTGAGGTTGTTTTAGACTGAAGTTGTGTATTTGAATACTTGTATAAATATTTTATTATGATATAATATGGTGTTTTCTTTAAATTTCTAAAAGTTTTAATTCTGAGATATTTTTATATATATGTTGAATGTTTTATTTGTGTTTAAGGCTTGCTATGGGTTCCGGATTTGAGTGAATTCTCATTCTCTAGCGCCAGTCATGACTCCCGGATTTCGATCATGACATTACACTTTTAATTTTATATACATTAAGTCCCTAATTAATATGAATTTGCAAAATTTTGTCAACTATATATATAATTTAATTACTCATACTTATTTTTTTAGTATAAAATAGTATTCAATGATAATCACTCTTATGAAAATTAAATTTAAACAACATAATAGTAATTTAGTCTTTAAAAATTTTATTTGATTTTTGTATAAATAATTCAACCAAAAATTTCAATAGATTTTATTCTAACTAATTTTAAGTAAAAATAAATGATGAAAAAATTATATATGTTCAAATTTTGAATAAATAAAAGATTTTTATATCTTAAAAACTAGTTGGTAATAAATCTTTAAGAAATAAAAAAATGTATTGATATAATTTTTAAGAAAATATATCCAAATTATTATTTAAAAAAAAATAAAGTTTGAGTGTATTTAAAATTTTAAAGTGAAAATAGGTGCATCCTTTAATAATTTATTGTTTAAAATTAAATTAATGGTAAAATGTGTAAAGAAGTATAATATACATTAGTATTAGATTATAGTTAATAAAAAGACAAACAACTTAAAAATGTTTATGTTAATAATAAAACATTCAATTAGAAGTTTAAAATAGTTAAATTATAAATTTATTAATTAAATATATAAATGTTAATAATTAATTAAAATATTTATTGAAAGTAAAAATAAAATATTTAAAAATATTAAGAATTAATTTGTTAAAAGTTTAAAATATACAAATTTATTAAAAATTTTAAAAATTATAGAGACGAAATAAGATATTTTGCTCTATGTTTGTAATGTCATTTTTATCTATTTTTTACGAGACTTAATATGTAAAAAAATAAAAATACAGGATGTCAATACGTAATAAAATAAAAGTATAAGATGTCAATTTATAGAAATAAAAGTGGAAGATGTCAATTTATAGAAATAAAAGTGGAAGGAAAAAATTTGGGAAAAAATAAAAATGAATAGGTAAAATATGGCTTAAGCCTTATCTAATAAAACTGTAAACATATAAATGCACAAAATATAAATAATTCCATATGATTTCATATGAAATTTTAATGTTTTACAGGACCGATCTATGTGTAGGGACATAAACCTGATTCGAACATAAAATTTATTTTTTAATTAATTAATTTATAGTTTTTTTTTTTTGGAAAATAATTTTTAGTTAATTTATGGTTTTGAAATTATTGACTTTAAATTTTTCCCACATATCTCTAAATACAGAAGCTTTATTTTCATTTCTCATTCTCCATCACCATACACAAACTAATAGCTTTATATTACAACACAAAAAAGATTTTTTTAAGAATCAATTAATTTTATTATTAAACCACTAAGTAACAGGATTCTTTGTTTTGAACCTGGGAGAAACGTGAGCCTGCAATGGGTTCTTCATCACAGTTGTGACCTCCATCTTCTCAGTCAGGTCAATATCATCTCCATCAATAGCTTTCCACTCAAAATTCCAAACTAAATTAGCCACAAAATATTCCAGATGAAGCATCGCGAGACCATATCCAGGGCAAATCCTCCTCCCCGCTCCAAATGGCATCATCTTGATCTCCCTACTTCCTGTTATATCAAACACTTCTCCGTTACTGTCACCACCCATGAACCTTGCAGGCTTAAATGCCATAGGATCCTCCCACGCCTTTGGATCCAAGCCCATATCTGCTACCATGAAATTTATATAAGCATTTCTGGGTATCAAATAATCCCCCAAAACTACGTCATCAGTGACAGCATGTGGCACCACAAAATGTGCTGGCGGGTGCCTCCTTAATCCTTCTAAAATTATAGCTTTCAAATATGGCATTTTTTGCAAGTCTTCTTCTTTTATCTCTTCTTCTCCATCAGAAACAACCCATTTAATCTCCATAAATAGCTTTTCTTGAATGTGTGGGTACTTCAACATATTCGCCATGATCCATTGCAAGGCTGTGGAAGTAGTGTCCGTGCCCGCAGTAAGAAACTCACTGCATAAAGTAACCATTTCCTTCTCTGTAAGCTTTCTTTTCTCGTCAGGAAGTTGCAGATCAAATAGGGTATCAACATAAGATAACATAAAGTCGTCATCTTTTTTGTCATTAGAGTGCTTGCTCTGTTTCTCTTCGTTCTCCTTTTTTCTTGCTCTTATCAATGGAATCAGAACCTCTTCTCGTTGCTTTTGAAGCTGCAAGAACTCTGACCAAAGTTTCCTGAACATAATCTTGGTCAATTGTGGCATGTGATTGAGTTTATCGAACTTACGGATCTTCACAATCGCCGAACGCTCTGCTCTCTCTATTTCCTCAATCTGTTTCTGATCAAGCTTTTCTCCGAAACACATGAGCACTAACAAGCAAAACATGGCATATTGAAAATTACCCGCAACACGAACAGGATCATCAGATTTCGACTGCGATTTGAAGCGGTCGAGGAGGATTTCAAGAACCCATGTGCGAGCATGAGAGTAAGACTTAACTCGGGAAGGATGGAGGATTTCGGAGGTAAGATTCCGGCGAAGGAGACGCCAAGTAGAACCGTAAAAAGCCGAATTGATAGTGTGTTGATTGCTTGAAGAAATTCTCCTAGTAGGAACAGCTGGTGGACGGTCAGCAAAAACTGCTCCGTTCTGGACTAAGGCTTGATGGGCAAGAGAGCGATCGGCGATGAAGATGTTGGGGCGTGAGCCGATGTGAAGGGTGATCATGGGGCCGAGCTCCCTTTGTAGAGAGTGGATGATTGATTCGATCTCTGTTAAAGATTTGCGGAGCCATATAAGGTTGCCGATGATAGGGAATTTTAAGGGACCAGGAGGAAGGCTAAGGCTGTGCTTCCTGGACTGAAAGAGAAGATCGCGAAGAGATTTGATGAGAGCGGCGATGGAGAGTGCGAGGAGCAGGACGAACCAGGTTTCCATATTTTAGGGATGGTTCAATGGAATTAATGTTATGTTTGAAAATTCAAAAGAAAGGTCTGTCTTGTACCATCAAGTATGGTTTACATTCTTAAAGTTCCAATTTGCACCCCAGATTTGTGCACTAATTCATTTTGGTCCCTTTAATATTTTTTTACTCAATTAAAACTTCTATTTTGGAAATTAAAACTTTACTAATTATAATTAAATCCTATAGCTTTTTTTTACAATTAAGTCCTATAAACTAATAAAAACTACTTTAACGGATACTAACAAATTAAATTGATAATTTTTTTTAGAAATATATATATATAACCTAATTATTAAATTTTAAAAGTTCTTCAACCTATAAAATAATTTTTTACATTTTTCTTAAATTTTTAAAAAATTTAAAAATTAAGTGATACAAGAGGAAATTTTAAAAAATAGTATGTTTGATCAGACCTGTTTCTTTTATAGTCCGGTACAATAATTGATAAATATTGGGAAAAAAAATAGAAGCTCCAAATTTCAAAACAAAAGCTCTGATTGGGAAAAAAAAAAGTGTCCAAAGTGAGATTATGGCACAAATCTGAGGGTGCAAATTGGACCTTTCCCCTTCTAAAAAACGTAACATTTTATTATGGGATAAGATATAAATTACAATCTCAACTTTATCTTAAAGTTTATATTTCACTTTAGTATTTTTTGTCCCAATTGAATCTTAATTTTTAAAAATTAAATTATATTATACCCTCTTTTAAAGAATTGTTGTAATTAAATTTTAAAAATCAAAATTAATTTCAATAGCTATGAGAATTGACATAATTATTTTTAAATTATGCATTTACAAAGTTTTTCAAATTTTTAAGTTGATAAAAATATTTTTCAAATTTTTTTAAAAAAGTCAAAAATAATTGTTATAGATCTAAAAATTTTACAATCAAGCCATATATATTTAATTAAAAAGAATTAAAAAATTGTATACACTCAATAATTTTTTAACAATTTTTTAAAATTTAAAAATTTTCTATAAATTTAAAAAATTTAAAAATTATTATGTGTATAGAAAATTTTAACTTTTTTCTTAAATATATATTGCTTGATCTTAAAATTTTAAAAAGTTTAGTCCTACAAAAAAAATTTTAACTTTTTTTAAATTTTCAAAAAATATAAAAATATATTTCTATAAACTTAAATTTTTTTTAAGAATTTAAACACTTCATAAATACTTATTTTGAAAGTAATCTCATCAATTTGCATTGTTATTCGGGCTAATTTTTATTAATTAACATTAAAATTAAATTTTTTTTTAATTTTTAGGATTTAGTGGCAATAATTTTTTAAAGAAGGGTCCATATAATTCAATCTTTATAAAATAAAGTCTAATTGGGGCCAAAAAAAAATACTAAAGTCAAATATAAAACTCAGATAAAATTGAGGGTCCAATTTATACTTTATCCCCTTTATTATCTCCTCTTCCATTATATTTTTTTTTTACTATAAATTACATTCAAAAAAATATAATTATATAAATTTACAGTTAAATTATATATTTATTTAAATAATTCTTAATACATATCTCATAAAAAAATTAAGAGACATGATTGCTAGCAATTATATTATTTATATTACTAATTACCTTAATTCAGTCGTAACACAATCATGTTAGTTATATAATTACTAGTATTTATATAAGCAAAATCAAAATAAGACATATTTACTGATCCATATAAAAACTAAACCGTTGAAAAATTCATGCAAGTATATTAGTAAAAATTGAATGTCCATGTGTATATATTTGTGCAATAATAGTTACTATTGCATACTAGTATATATTTAGTTTGTTTGTACTAGTTACAGTTGTATAAAAATAAAAAAAATAAAAGCTGGCAGGCAAAAGTAAAGTCATGATGAGTGTAATGTCATGTAATAAAAGGTATTCTATTTTTTTTCATAAATTAAGTGATTAATTTCCGACGTACAACGTCACAAAGAAAAGAAATAAAGGGATGATGATTTTGATTCATAATTTTTTTAACTTAATATTCATATTTTTTATTACTTGTACTACTTACACGGGCCTAATAAAAGATATTCTATTACACCTGATTAAAGATACATTTATATTGGTTATCACTAACATGTTAAAGAATAGTAATGTATTATTATTAGTTTGTTTCTTACTTTTATCACTTTGTTATTCTATTTGTTGTATTATATATATAGGCTATTGTAATTGTTATATAGGCTACCATTCAGCCTATATATAATTTGTATTTGTATTATTTTTGTACAAAAGAAAAGATCATTCAATTACTTTGATATGGTATCAGAGCACTTTCTTTTGTGTGATGGATCTTAATAAGTTTTAGAAGGATTTCTGTAGACGGCGGGGTTTAGCGCGCGCTCAAATTTATTGCAACCGCGACACTGTTTGAGCTTGGGGCTCTAGAGAACACACTAACCACTGTCACAAAGACATGGCGTAGAGATGAGGAGTCGCCACCCAGGGTAATAACTGGGATAAATCGAAAGTGATGGTAACTCGATTCTCTAATACAAGCTAGCACCACAACCAGGAGTTCTCGATACGGAATACCAACTTCTTTTAGTCTTGTATTCATTTAGAATTAGTTTATTAATTACTATCTTATTCCCTAATTACATACAATTTCATTAAACCCTAATTGAACATCCATCTAACCCTAAGGCAACCAATCCATGAAAAAGCACATAACAAATGTATTCAAAGCATAATGCTCCTAAATCTAAACTACATTTGATTTTAGTTTAAGCTAACTAAATCTACATATTTTATTTACAAGTGAAATGGAACTAAAAATGGGCCTACATCTTTGATAATTAGTGAGCCTAAATCTATTTATTTTAATTCTAAAGAAAGTGGGCCTAAGTCTATTAAATTTTAAAAGAAAAAGAAATAAATTAGCGGGCTTAATTCTAATTAATTTTAATTAAATGAAATGATCCTAAGTCTACAAATTATGAAAAAGGCTTTATTAATGGGCTATGCTAAATCTAAGTTAATTTTATTTAACTAAAAATGGGCCTAAAATCTAAATTAATGTAATGGGCCTAAATTAATTAATTAAACCTAAATTTAATTTTAAAGGCCTATTCATTGAGTGAGTTAGATCTACATGTGGGTCTGGCCCCA
>CATIWM010088241.1:0-23974 GCA_949671775.1 Mallotus repandus | reverse complement strand
GAATGTTTAGGCCTTCAAAAAGGCAAATTTGTGTTTTAATTGCCTTAAATGTCTTATTTCTTAGTTTGGTTAGGTTTGAACTCTTATTTCTTAGTTTATTTAGAATAGAACTCCTATCTTCTAGTTTGTTTAAGATTTGTTTTAGGGTTTCTATTTAAGAGATATTGTTTTGGCTTTTGTATATCATTATTATCAATAGAATCCAAATTTTCCTCAAACTATCCAAAATTTGTCAAATTTTGATGCCTATACCTTGTTGGTGTAGAAGATTAGCGATTTACAATCATTAATAGTTATCTTTCACTCTTTCCGCTACGTCAACTACAGTGCTGTAGAAGTATGTTCTGTGAACGAGATAACTGTTACAACTTTGGCAGCTAGGTGATACCATTTGAGCTTTACAGAATTATGTTTGCCCATCATTTCATGATGCTTTTAGCTTTATATATTGCCTGGGAATTAGCTTAGCCCGTCATTTCATCATGTTTTAGCTTTATATATTTCTTGTGAATTAGCTTAGCGATATACAAGGATTTGTTTTGTAAAATAAAAGTTCTTGAGCTAGTAGAGTCATGCAATTATGGTTAGTGTGCTATAGTTGCATATATATATGCTTTTGGTATATTATAATATGTAAAATAATTAATTTTGAATAAGATAAATGTCATTACATAAAACTTGAACTTGAAATTTTATTTAAGAAAATCTAAACTTTTTGCTATTTAAATTAATTTTGTATATATCTATGTGTTGATAGAATTAATTGTCTAAGCTTGTACTATTTTTTTTCATTAAAAGGGCAATAATTAGATTTGAACTCAAAATCTCAAAAGATCTAGAACTATAAATGAGTTAAGTGAAATTGAATATTGAAGTTCTTAAGTTCTTCTTATTTATATTTATATTTAAATTCTTATTTATATTTATTTTGACTTTCAATTAACATCAAACTTCACTTTGAATTGAAAATTTTGTTTAAGTTGAATTTGTGAAACTAATAGAGTGAACTTGAGCTATGACAAACTTTATTAGTTAATAAAACTTAAATAATTTTAACATTATTTTAGAATTCTGAAAGATTGGAAGAAGATTATTGATATTTTAAATTAATAACTAATTTGTAGCAATTTTTTTCACTTATTAATTTGTAAAGAATAAATTTTATACCAATATTTGCTAAATAAGAAAATAGGTGTTCAAAGAATTTTGCCCTCCTTATAAGATTCATTTGACTCGATTTGGATTATTTGGGGATTTGCGACTATCAGATACCAAAGGTAATCACCTAAAAAAATGATAAATTATGGAATTTTAGAGTTTAGTTCGTCAAATATTTCATAATTAATGTTAAACACAAAAGTTTTCTTTGATTCATAAAAATCCTTTTAATTTTATCTTATAATGTAAAATTATGACTAATTATAGATTAAAAAAAGTATGGATAAAAGTTTAAATCAATGCTATTTTATACATCTTTAGCGAGGTTAGTGATGCCCCATATACATATTCCTATTAAGATAATGATTATATTCCTAAACAAGGGTTACTTAGAGAAGAAGAATGTCCAATCCAAATAGGAAGAATGTCCCTAATTAAGAAGAATTCCAAATAGGAAGATATTCCTTATAAAAGGCACAAGTCTTAGGCAGATAAGGAAATCATATTCCTCTTAGGTTTGAGTATTTTTATCTCTATAAATACTCCTCACATCCCTCACTCTTATTTATCCCATTATTTTACTCATTACTCTCTTTATCTCTCTAGATACAATCTCTCGCTACACTCTCTGACTTATGCATCGGAGGGTTCGTGGGGATTCTCCACACATCTCACCTTGTCCTTTGTTGATTGCTTGCTTGCACGACTCAGAGGTTCCGGAAATAAGTTATCAAGTGGCACCATCTGTGGGAACCTTGTGAGTCAAATCTATTATTATCTACCGATTATAGCATTCATATCATGGCTTCCAGCCTACCACCAACTACAACTCCTGATATCCATTCGCCCCTATCTATCAAATTAACCCATTAGCTTCCATCCCTCCAATTGATCCGCCAACTATCATTCAGCATGTTGGACCTTCATCACAAATTCCTCTTGACACACATACACCACTCGGTATTACTCAGGGTTGGTCAACTTTGAGTATAAGTTTTCCCAATTATGCTCCCCTTCAACATACTAGCAGACCCATACCTTCCATACCTTTCCCAAGCCCACTAGGCACTCTTGCCACAAACACCCCAGACCTAAACATTATAACTCAAACACTCAACCTACCTCCGTTAAACAAAGAGGTGATGATTAAAAACATCCAAGCCCAAATGATCCTGATGCAACAACAACTAAATGCCTTGATTCAAGACAACGTCCCAGAAGAGCTAATTCGAAAAATAATATGATAATATCGCCAGTTGCGACTCAAAGCATGCCTAGTGAAAGTAAGGAAGGTCGAAAGGATCTAGAAAGAGAGTCTAGTATAAGTATCCCATTCTTATATGACTCAAAGATAGCCCAAAAGGTTGAGGAAGTAATCCAAAAGGCTTGAACTAGACCAAGGAGGGAAGATGAATGCTTCTTAAAAGGGACAATACCCTTTATGAGTAGAATAGTTAGAATAGAGGTTCCAACTAAGTTCAAACTGCCTCAATTAGATCAGTATGATGGCACTGGAGATCCGATCAACCATATATCGCCATTTAGAACTAAGATAATGCTCAAGAATGTGAATGATGCAATCCTATGTCAAGTTTTTCCTAGCACACTCACTAAAATAGCTCAAAGGTGGTTTCATCGGTTGCCCAAGAATTCTATCTCATCCTTCGAGGAACTAGTAGAGAAGTTCCGAAATTGATTTATCACTAATGTTCCTCCAGCCAAGAACATAAATGATCTTTGGATGTGCAAGCAAGAGGCCATAGAGTCGTTGAGAAGTTACTTGGACATATTCAACAAATTTACCATGCAGATTGAGAACTTAAGTAAAGAAGTAGCCATAGAGGCAATGAAGAATGGGACTCGGCTGGGAAAGCTCAAAGATAAGATCATGACTGAAGAACCTAGCTCTTTTTATGAAGTAATGTCCATGGCAATCAAGTTGATAAAGATGGATGAAGATAGAAGGATGCACCAAGATGATGATAAGCCACCCTTTGAAAAAGATGAAAGATCATAACCTAGAAGATCCCGAGTTTAGCGCCTTAACTTCAGGAATCCAGTGGAAGGATTCAGAAGTTAAACTGAGAGATTCAAACCTCTAAATGCTCCACGATTAGAAATCCTAATGTGGATTGGGCAAAATGGAGTAGGCATACCTCCGACCAGAAGGTTAAGCCTAACTAGGACAAGAAAATAAGATAAAAGATTCTATTGTTAATACCACTAAGACTACGAGCATGAGACTGATGCATGCTAAGATTTCAAAAGAGCTATAGAATAGCTAATACAGAGGGGAAGGCTCAAAAGGTTCACGAACACCATTAGGAAAAATCGTGAGCCGGAAGATCAAAATGTAGATAGGCCGAATCAAAAGAAAGCTCGAAATGAAGTGGCTGGTGTCATCAATATAATAGTCGAAGGAAAAACATCAGCAGAGAGGAACCCAAAAAGAACTTGGAAAGAGGAGTATATTGTTTCTAGAAAGAAAAAGACCATCACATTCAGTTCGGAAGATCGAAAGCATGTCTAGTACCCACATAATGATGCTATAGTGGTTAATGCTCTTAGAAAAAATTATTTGGTAAAAAGATTATTAATTGATGATGGAAGTGTTGTCAATGCACTTTCTTATAAGGCCTATAAGGCAATGGGAGGTTCTGTCATGAATTTGAAGCTCATTCAAAATCCCATCACGAGCTTTTATGGAGGAACCACCCAACTAATAGGACTGATAAAGTTGGTTGTGGAATTCGGCAATAGAGAAACTAGGGACGCTAAAGTTGTCAAAGCTTTATTTAATGTGGTGGACCTTCCCTTCACATATAATGGTGTCATGGGGCGACCAATCCTATATCAAATTGATGTCGCTACAAGCATCAGGTGGCTAACCATGAAAATCCCCCTTGAAGACTGGTAATAACAATCCATGGAGATCAGACTATGGCCAAACAGTGTTATCAGTTGGTTGTCAAGCCTCAGATGGAAGCACTCCCTTTGGAATCCCTGAAGAGAGAAAAATAAGGGGCCAACCCAGAACCAGTTGATCAACTCCAGACTTTGTAGATAGCTAAAGGAAAGATAGGATTCATAATGAGCTGAATGGTAAAGTCAAAAGGGGAATTTCTCAATAAGTACTTAAGTAGCTTTGCCTCCAAAGCATCCGAGATTGTTGGAGTGGATCCTCAGATTGCATCACATAGTCTGAACATTAATCTAGGAGCAAAACCTGTAGTTCAGAAGAAGATGAAGTTTTCATATGAGTGGCAGAAGGTGATTGCTGAGGAAACAAAGAAGCTATTAGATGCCAGATTCATCAAGGAAGTTACACACCTGGATTGGTCAAAAAAGCAAACGGGAAGTATAGAATGTGTGTTGATTACACTAACCTTAATAAAGCATGCCTAAAAGACAACTACTTATTGCCAATAATTGACTAGTTGGTAGACTCAACTGCCTGTCATACCTATATAGTTTTGTGGATGCTGCTTAAAGGTACCACTAGATTCCAATGAAAAAGGAGGATCAAACATCCTTCATCACCCATGAGGGCCTACTATTACAAAGTTATACCTTTGGTTTGAAGAATGCCGGAGTAACTTACGAGAGGATGATGAACCATGTGCTCCAAGATCATATTAGAAAGAATATGGAAGTATATGTAGATGACATCATCATCAAAAGCCAACAAATAGAGTAGCATGCCGAGGATCTTGAGCCTCCACATATTGGATCAATGTCGAATCAAGCTAAATCCAGATAGGTGTGTCTTTGGAGTAAAAGTTGGGAAATTCTTGGGTTTTATGATTTCACATAGAGGAATTAAAGCAAACCTGAAAAAGATGGAGGCCATACTCAAGATGAAAGCTCCTACATCATTGAACGAACTCTAGAAACTGAATGGCAGAATCACAACATTAGGTTGCTTCATCTCTTGTTTAGCTAAAAGATGCCTACCACTATTCCGAGCCCTAAAAAATTCAAAGAAATTTCAGAGGAATGATGAGTGCCAAGCTGCATTTGAAGATATCAAAAAATTCTTATCCTCACCACCATTGCTCAACAGACCAATTCTTAGAGAGACCTTGTATTTGTACCTCTCAGTTGGCCAAGAGTCAATTGCTTCAGTTTTAGTCAGGGAGGAAGGAAGCCAGTAGAATTTGGTATACTACATCAGCAAGAAGCTCAGAGGCTCAGAAATCTGATATCCAAAATTGGATAAACTGGTTGTGACTGTCGTACATACATCTTGGAAACTCCAACACTATTTTAAGGTGCACTCAATCATCATCAGATCCATCTTTCCACTGAGAAAGATCTTACAAGGACCTGAGACTTTCAAATGACTAGTCCAATGGTCAGTACAACTTGGCAAGTTTGATATCAACTATGAACCTCCACAACAAATTAAAGCCCAGCCTCTGGCAGATTTCATACAAGAAATGACAATAGAAAATTCACTCACTTCTTTATATCCAGAGTGGAAGTTGTACATACATGGTGCTTCAGGAGTACGAGGATCTAGAGTCAAAATTAACCTCAAAGGGCCAAGCAAAGTTATAATCAAATACATAGTGCAAATCAAGTACAATGCCACCAACAACAAAGCCAAGTATGAGGCACTAATTACTAGGTTCAAGCTGGCTACGGAATTGAGAACCGAGAATATTAAAATGTATTCTAATTCACAATTGGTTGTTAACTAAGTTAAAGGGACATACCAAATCAAGGAGTCGAGCATAATCAAATATATTGAGAAGGCTAGTAGCTCCTAAAGAAGCTCAAGTAGGAGGGGGGACAAAGGGAAATCATACAAATTTCTAAAAATGAAAACTTAGATGTAGATTTATTGGCTAAGTCACTAGTAAAAGGTAACCAAACTTTTAAAAAGCTCGAGCTAACTGAAGAATTGATTAAATCCAACATTGAAGAAACAGAAATAATAGATATCCAAGAGGTGGCAGAATGAATAAAGCCAATCATTCAATATCTAGAGCACAGTATTCTTCCACAAGAAAAACTCAAGGCTCAAAAACTGAAAACAAAAGCTGCATATTACTTTAAGCAAAATGGAGAACTCTACAGAAGATCCTTATCACACCCATGGTCTAAGTATGTATCACCAGAAGAAGGCAATTACATACTTAGAGAAATTCAAGAGGGAATTTGTGGAGCGCATAAGTCTCACAATTCCTTTGTCAAAAAGCATTATTAAAAGGTTACTATTGGCCTACCATGTCCAAAGATGCTTAGAAGCTCATCCAAGAGTGACACATGTGCCAGCAGTTTGCCCGTCTTAATCACAAACCTTCCAATATTTAACATCCAATTAGAAGTCCTTTTACAATTTGGGGGATGGATATTTTAGGCCCATTCCCAGTCTTAAATTCTCAAAAGAAATTCCTGATTATAGTTATTGACCACTTCACCAAGTGGGTAGAGGTGGAAGCCGTCCCAACCATCACAGAAGCTCGGATTCAAATTTTTTTCTAAAAAAAAGTCATCTGTAGATTTGGCATTCCACATACCCTAATAACAGACAACGAGAAGCAATTTGACAATGAGAAGCAATTTGACAATGAGAAATTCAGGAGCTTCTATTTAGATCTCAACATAAAGCTCAGATTTACTTCAGTAGCTCATCTACAAACAAATGGCCAAACAAAAGTCACCAACAAGATCATCATGCAAGGATTGAAAAAGAGGTTAGATGAGAAGAAGGGAAAATGGGTGGAGGAACTCAACAATGTCATCTGGGCATATAGGACAACACCCAAGACTTCCATAGGAGAAATGCCTTTTCGATTGACGTACAAAATTTATTTTGTAATTCTAGTGGAGATTGGATCATCTAGCTACCGAGTAACTGAGGATCTAGGTGAAAGATTTACATTCTCAGAGGTCTGGACCTCAGGCAAAGGAGTAGCTGTGGAGCTAGAGGAATTAGCTTCAGTAGTAGATCTCTCTCTAGCAATATGTGGATCTTTAAGTTGCTCGGAGGTGGACTACTCCGTAGCAACCTTCTTTCCAGCAGCCTTTAGATCCTTTGGTTGCTCAGAAGAAGACTTCTTGGCAATGTCATCTTCAGCAGCTAGCTTGGCCAGATCATCAGAGGTGCTGAGCAAGCAATATCCTCTGGCATTCTGATTTATAGGCCCTAAGAAATGCCTTCATCATCTTCTAATAGCCTTTTTTGTCATTGCCTCGGGATTTCTTTTCTTCATCTAGCTCCTTTTTCAAAGCCCTGAGCTAAGAATCTTGCAACTCAATCCTTGAAGTAAGCTGAGCTTGTGAATGCTCAAGCTCCTAGATCTTTTTTTGGCTCGCCTCAGCTTCAGATTTGGCTATTGCATGTTCAGTCTGGGCAAGCTCCAGTGCTTACTTTGCTGTCATTAGCTACTTCTCATAATCAATGGTAATGGTGCCAACCTCAGCCTCCTTCAAGTTGTATTAGCTCTTTAAGAAGTAGTAGTTGTCCTTTGCTAATAGCAAACCTTGAGTCAACTAAAAGGGGACAAGAAGGATCAAAATTCAGAACATCTATGGAAAATCGTGAGAAAAATAAAGTCAAAGGAAGTATGTGTGACCAAAGAATTGAGTAACTCATCCTTCTCCACCTCTAAATGTCTTCAAGGAAGCGCAAGGACTTGGCACACTTGTCCCTGATCTGAGTATTGAGGATGCTCGGATGGTTTCACTTTAACATGATCTATTTCTTTATGTTCGGGCATCTGGGTATCTTAGGGCGCTTGACATACAGTCCATCAGCCAGTTCTTCCTCGTCATCCGAATCCTCAGTTCAAGAGTGATTTTTGGGAGGCTCAGACACCTCCTTCTAGGAAAGGTTCAATATTGTTTTCCCCTTGGTATCAAGTTAAGGAACATCTCGAGCTTCTAGAATACTAGTTTCCTAAGTAAGCTGGGTGGTCTCTAGCATCTCTAGCTCATTTTTTGAAAGAAGTCCGGTCACAAAGTCAAAATAATCAGCCATCTACAAATAAAAGAAAAGGCAAAGTCAGAAAATACCTTTAGAAGATCAGCACTTACCATCAACATCTTTATTTTTGAGATAAACTCTCTAAAGGTATCATTGAGAATAGGTCTCAGCAAAAGTACTCTCAGCTATACTCCGATCATGCAACCGGTGTGCCAAATTCTTATATTCTTCAGATAACCTCAGAAGGCACTTCACTTTGCAGCATTCACCAATCCATAGATGTCGGACATTAGCAAAGTCTGATAGGTGTTCAATGATAAAAAAAACTTATGCATCCAAGATTTCTGTAAGTCTGGAAGCTTAATAAATAAACTCTGATTAGGAGTAGCCGACAAAGAAAAGGTCAGCTCCCCTTTCTTCTTATTCAAACTATATATAAACTAGAACATGTCTAAATCTAGCTCCCTATTCTCTCTAATGTCTAAATCTGGCTCCCTATTCTCTCTATGTACAAGTTCTATATACCCAGTCAAAATTCTATAGCTATTAGGATGAAGCTGCCCCGGGGCTATATTAAACTAATTAAAAAGTGCTCTTATGAATGGGTCTAAGGAAAATCTCAAACCCCCCTCTAATTGGTTAGCATATATCACCATCCTTTCCATGTCTAAAAAGGGCTGATGAGCCCTAAAAACCCTATGTACATTATGCATTAAATAGTCTTGGGGAATGTTATATCTCCTCCTATACCACTCAAGCATACCTTAATCTACTTTCGACTCAAATAGATTATACTTAACTTGCTCTCGTGGAGATCAAACTTAAAAAGAAGAGACGAAAAGAAGAAAACTAACAAAAAGGAAAGGGTTTTTTCACCTAGGAAATAAAGAGGAATTCTTGAAAGAAAAAATGATGAATGCTGCAATATAAATGCACTTGGAAATTAAGAAGCAGAAGAACAAGTGAAAAAATAAGGCAAAGATATAAAATGGAGAGAAAAGATAGGTTTTTAAAGAAGATAAAAGGCTCTGAAATACCACCTAATGCCCCTACAAGAATCAAGGGCACCTATACTGTCCTAAAGGGTATTTCAGGGAAAAGAAAAGCTCATTATTTGAGCAGTTATGATGGCAGCAGCCAAAATATCTCCTCTTCTGACACACAAACAGACGTGTCTAAAATTTAAAATGAGGCATATCAAAAGGCGTGCAATTAAAAGTTAGTACTTCTACAAGACTCGGGTCGATTATATAACACTGAGCATCTAAGTCCAGTGACTGAAGCTGGCACACTCAGGTCATACTGAGGTTCAAAAACTTGAGTCATTTTGTATAACACTGAGCATCTAAAGTCTAATGACTGAAGCTGGCACCCTCAGGTCATTTTTATAATACTGAGGTTCAAAAACTCGGATCGTTTATATAACACTGAGCATCTAAGTCCAATGATTGAAGTTGGTGCCCTTAGGTCATTTTTATAATATCGAGGTTCAGAAACTCGGGTCATTTCTATAATACCAAGAATCTAAGTCCAGTGACTGAAGGTGGTGCCCTCTAGTCATTCCTATAATACTGAGGCTTAAAGACTTAGGTAATATCTATAACACCGAGCATTAAAACCCTAGCAACTGCCAGTCCCCTCATGTCACTTCTATAACACTGATGAGTTAATCTCTCATAACATTTCATAAACACTAAGCATCTAAGAGTTCAGCTGGCACCTTAAGTTTATTCTACTTAAACATCAAGATTCTAAGACTTGGTATACCAAGCATCTTAACATTCAATGACTGAGGCTGGCCATCTCAGCTTACTCTTCACCATCAGACGAGATCATGAGCACAATCATCATTTAAGCAAAGAAATTGCTACTCCAAATTACTCATCATACACAGTGCATTCGTGCGATCTGTGAATCTCAGACATAAATATCTGAATAGACTTTCGAGAGGGACTCTTGATACCCCATATACATATTCTTATTGTGATAAGGGTTATATTCCTAAATAAGGATTACTTGGAGAGGA
Organism: Mallotus repandus; assembly: GCA_949671775.1. NCBI lineage: Eukaryota > Viridiplantae > Streptophyta > Magnoliopsida > Malpighiales > Euphorbiaceae > Mallotus > Mallotus repandus. The sequence continues at coordinate 13,856 of CATIWM010088241.1, read as the reverse complement.
AGAATGTCCAATCTAAATAGGAAGAGAGTCCCTAATTAAGAATACTTCCAGTTAGAAAGATGCTCCTCAGAAAAGGCACAAGTCCTAGGCAGATGAGGAAATCCTATTCCTCTCAAGTTTGAGTATCTTTATCTCTATAAATACTCCTCACATCCCTCACTCTTATTCATCTTATTCTTTTACTCATTAATCTCTTTATCTCTCTAGATATAATCTCTCTTTACCCTTTTTGACTTAGGCATTAGAGGGTTCATGGGGATCCTCCCCACATCTCACTTTGCCCTTTGTTGATTACTTGCTTGCAGGTCAGAGGTTCCAGAAATAAGTTATCAGTTAGAACTATGAATACACCAAGTCAAGTACTACCTTTTTTCATCATTGCTCGATGTTTTTAAAAATTTATAAGAAATAAACTCAATTTGAACTACTCATGTCATTTTACAACACCCCCTAATAATTCAATTGGATCCTCTATTTAAATGTATTTATATTGCTTTAATTTTGACAAAGTATTACAGAATCAAAGCCAAATGACCAGAGTAGAGTTTCTTTTTTCACTCAACTTGCCTTGCCAATCTTCTACTAACCCTTAACTCTTTTGTTAACTACCTACCTATAAAATTGTTCCGTTTAATGATAACTATTATCAGCAAGTCTCCAATAACGAAGTTTTTTTCATAGGCATCTTTTATTTTTTTTAGTCTAAACTACCGGCATCCCGAATCCTCTACACTCTGATTAATCTGATTCAACCTAAATAAGAACACAGAAGGAGCAAAAGTCTTCCAATAAGCAATTTAATGCTTGCATATACCATGACTCAAAGTCGAGATTTCACTTAAGCAAGAACCACCCTAACCTTATCCCAATGATTATTGGTTTTGTAGCATTTTTTGAATTGAATTTGTATTGATTATGGAAATGCTAATACCAAATAATTTTCTCAAACATATAGCATTTTTCATAAATATTTTTCACACTCATTTCTCTTGAATGAAAATTTTTATTTACTCCTATTGCAAAATTAAACTGCAAATAGAAAGAAATTAAACAATAAAAATCACAAGAACACAAAGATTTACATGGTTCGGTCAATGTGACCTATGTCCACAGATACTGAGAGTAATTTTAATGATTTCGGCTTTCAAGTACATAATACAGTAACCAAACATACACACACACACATATATATATATACATCAAATCAGGTCAAGTCCATACCGCGAGGGTTGTTGAGCCTCCTTCACCATAGATCTCCATAAAAAATCCTTTTGGATTGAGCTTTAAAAATATTTTAGGTCACCACAAAATTCTAGTCATTTAATAATTCTCCACCTTGACTCGAATTTTCTAAAGCCATCATTAATATCAAGAATAACTCCCTGCCATCCATGCCTCGAAGGGCTCATGCTTATGCGAACATTAACAAAGTCCAAGCTATGTTTGAACTTTTCTATAGGCAATGGCTTAGTCAACATATCAGCTAGATTATTTACTGTAGCTATCTTCACTATAGAGAAAACATTATTCTTGATGATATCTCTAATGACGTTCAACCTGACATCAATATGCTTCGACCTTTCATGATAAATTGGATTTTTAGCCAAGTTCAGTGTACTTTAATTATTAGAATAAATTATAGGTTTTTGCACATCTAAACCCAAACTATCAATAAGACCATGCAACTATATGCTTTTTTTGACTTCTTCTATTAATGATATATATTCAGCTTCAGTTGTATACAAAGCAACTGTAGAGTGTAATGTTGCTTTCCAACTAACAGCGCAACCAAAAAGGGTAAATAAATAACATATCAATGATCTTCTTCTCAAGTGATCTCCCATAATTAGAATCTGTATAGCCAACAATACTACTAGTAGAACCATAAGAACCATAAACCAAACATAAATTGCTCGTACCTCTCAAATATCATAAAATCCATTTAACAACTTCCTAATATGATTTCTCAGGATTACTTATAGATCTGTTTATCACATTAACTACATGTGCTAGATCTAGCTTAGTGCACACCATGGCCTACATCAAACTCCCAACTACACTCGAGTAAGGGACTCAACTCATGTAATATTTTTCTTCTTCTGTACTTAGTATAGCACTAGCATCAAATTTAAAGTGTGTTGCTAAAGGTGTGCTAACAGGCTTTGACTTCTCCATTTAAAAAGATTGTAACACCTTTTAAATGTGTTTATACTATAATAAATACAATAGGCCTGTTTTTCAGTTTTTCCAAATCTACATGCCTAGGATTTTCTTAGCTAGACCTAAATCCTTCATCTTAAACTCACTACTCAACAAAGTCTTCAAATTGTCAATTTCAGCTTTATTGCTAGCTGCAATCAACATATCATCAACATATAGCAAAAAATATATAAAGGAACCATCCATCAATTTTTTCGAGTAAACACAGTTACCATACTCATTTTCAAACCAGGAATACCTTCTTTCTTCTTAATGACTCATTTGCATCACACTAACTTCACACCCTTTGGTAATGGTATAAGCTCCCAAGTCTTGCTCATAGAAAAGGACTCCATCTCTTCACTTATGGCAATTAGCCATTCTACTACTTCTTTACTCTTAACTGACTTTTTATATGAATGAGTTTCAACAAAATTTATACTTTCAGCCATTGCTAATGCATAAGCAACTGGATTAGAAATAGCAACACTTAAATAATTTGCACATCTGGTAGGCTTTTTTATTTCCCTTCTTTGTCTCTTTGCTGCCACAGACTATGACTCATAATCTTGTAAATCTATAGGGTGATTTTCACATTTTCCCAACGTCTTTTTTGAATTTTCAATTTCAAACTCCACCTTCTAGTCAGCATCATGATCAATTTTACCTACAGATTCATCAAGCTCTTTTCTCTGGCCAAACATAGCATACTCATCAAAAGTTATATCTCTTTTAATAATAAATTTTGGGGTTTTATCCTTTTCAGTACACTATAATATATACCTTTTAACCCCAGCAGCTTGCCCTAGAAATATGCATTTTATTGCCCTAGGCTCTAGTTTACCATCATTAACGTGAGCACAAGCAGGATAACCAAATATATGCAGACCAAAATAATCAAAAGAAGTACCGTACCAACCTTTGAAGGATTCTTAAAATTAGCTGCAATTGATGGAAATCTATTCATCAGATAACTAGCAATATTAGCTGCCTCAGCCCAAAACTTTGTTGCACTCACATAAACCCACAAGTTTATGGATCGCGACAAGTAATATAATGATAATTAAAGTATCGTTCCCATGAGGATTGACAATTAATCACCCATTGGTTTTAATTGCCTTATCTAGAGCTGACAAATAATTTGAATAAAAGTAGCTAAATAAATCAAATAAAAAGACTTAACTAATTAAACCTACAATGCTATAACTACATTAGAAATTGAATATAGAAAATCAATATGGAAAAGCTTGTTGCTAGGAACTTGAAATACCACATTGTCATTAAATTAATGAAGAAATCTAGTTATATCTCTTACACATCATAGGTTTTCATTAATCATCAAACACTATTTTAAAGAAATGGTTGACTCATCATGTTTGAATTAGTTAATACATAAAACCATGGCTTAACTTTCATCATCACCAAGTAAATGAGTGTTGTGTTTAAAACCCATAAGCGTATGGATCATGAATTGTAGTACAAAAGATATCGTTCCCATGAGGATAGGATAGAATACCTATATTTTTAGCTAGCAAATCAAACAAAGTAATTTAGCAAATAATATAAATCTAAACAAATTAAACTAAGAGAAAATCAAATAATTAAAATATAGAGCTTAGGTTTGGTTTCACTATTCCAATCAAATAATGAACATATAATTATTAAACACCTTGATCATAGTTAAAGGTAATTGTTCTAAAATACCTAAAGAATTAAGCATATAAATATTAAAGTTTAACCTACTCTCATGGTTAAGAAGTTAATCTAAACTCATTAAGTTCCTTAACAATTACTTTACCACCGTAGACTTTGCCTACTATCATGGTTTCACGAAGAGCTCTCCTACTCTTATGGTCGAGTGGTCTAAGTCCTATGAGTCTTAAGCTGATAAATTCTCCGAACTCTCGTTGGTTAATTTACCCATAAACATGCAATCAAATAGGCCTGGAATGATGACAAGACATTAAACTCAATGCATAGAATTAACTGAAAATCAAATTAATAAAAGACTTGTGTTCAATCACATAATAAAATAGCTACTCCTAGCCACAACCCTAAAAAGAGTTTAGGCACACATAATTCTACAAACAATAAAATCAATAATAAGAGAGCGAAGAAGAAGAATAGATAAAACTCATTTAAGCATCGGTGCAATCTTCAAACCCTTGTTCGCCTTCTCAAGCTCTTGTTTGTGGCTTTTACAATATGAGTGCATCCCCCAAACCTTCTTAATGCCCATTTATTTAAGAAAACCTGATAGAACCCTAAACACCCTTGAGTTCCTTTTTTTTCTTAATTTGGAAACCTTATTCTATTCGACATAGCTTCGACATGGCCTTGACATGGCTGTGTCATGTCTTCTTCTTTCTGTCACACCTCAGCACATGGGTGTGCTTCTCTTCGAGTCAAGTTTCCTGTAGGTTGCACGGTTTGCAATATGGTCGTGTCATAGTCATGTTGAATGCTCATAAATTCTTCAATTTGGACAGAAAGATGCACGGTCTATAACATGATCATGTTGCTCTTGTGTCATATGATACTCATAGTCTAGTAGAGGACACGACCTCAACATGGCCATGTCACGGCCATGTCATACACTTCCTTGTCTTTTTAAAATTCCTTTTTAAGATTTGCCTACAAAAAGGGAAGATTAATTAGGCACTCAAATGAAACTCCTAATTTGACTAAAATTAAATAAAAATAATAAAATCCTAATTCAGATATCAAAACTAGAATATTTCCAAATTGACCTTAAATTCTACCCAATTAACATTATTTATTAATTCAAAATCCATTAAAATTCAACTATAAACATATGTAAATATTGCACACATCAAATTCCCCCAGACTAAAGCTTTGCTTGTCCTCAAGCAAAAATTAAAATTTGAAATTTTTAGAACAAACTCAACTGCAACCAAAGACTCTTAGCTTCTAAGACATGCAAACTGATAACACCAAGACTAAAACTTGTTTACTAAGGAAGATAATCAAACAAAAGTACATCATATATGAAAAATTTACTAATCATAACCCAAGCATATAACTCTTTGAAATCCAATGAACATAAGCTAGAAGAAAAGCATTTTAGCTTATATATTTTTTTTCTTTTGAAAAGCAAAAATTGGTTGTGAATGCGTTTTATGCTCCATTTCACAACATCTTTTCTTTTCTTTGCCTTTGACTTCGGTGAGTGCATTTTACTCTCAATCTCACCACTTTTTTTTCTTTGCTAAAAAATGAGTGCATTTTACACTACATCTCCCTCTAAGTTTTTGCAAAACAAAATTAGGCAAGTGCGTTTTATGCTCTATCTTGCCTCTTTTTTTTTTATTACAAACCATCATGCATTCCCTTCTAAATCATGCTCAAATTCAATCTCTAAGTTGATGCTTAGGTTATAAAAACTAAATTTTTCATACATAATGATCATGTACAACCATCTTAATTAATAAACCATTCAATATTTCAATAGTTAAACTAGAAAGCAAGCTTCTACACTATTTTCCTAATCACAATTGAGCGACAATTTTGCAAAAAACTGAAAACAAAAAGTTTAAAGGACAAGCATAACAACAAATGTGGAGAAATCAAGCTGAAAGTTAATGAATCTTATCAATTTTTTTAAAGAATTTTTTCATTTTCTTAAATATGCATGCAAAAATAAAGAAAACACATAAACATAAAACATAAAAATATAAAATAGAACATTATCCTAACATTTGACATCCTCCCCTACACTTATCTATGGCATTATCCTCAATGACAAAAACATTAGAATTAGAAAAAGAAAAAGAGGACTTCCCTAGTAAGCATTTTCTTCCTTCTGTGCTTGCTCCAAATGTTGGTCACCTAAAAAAATAAAATAACAAAAATTAAGAAAGTAAAAGAGAAAACTAAACTAAAAATAAACTTAAAAAAAATGAATAAATCAAAACACGCTGGGTTGCCTTCCAATAAGTGCTAATTTTAGATCATTAGCTTGACCCCTTTAATATAGAGTATCACAGGTGCAATCGAACATGAGGAAGTGTTCTTAGATGCCTAAAATGCTAAACTAATAGAATGATAGACTTAAATATGCACAAACATTCTCAAAAAGACAAAAAAAATATAATATAAGCATGAAATGCATAAATACTAAACTAAAAAAGAAAAAGAAAACAGGGAAAACAAACTTTACTCCCTATGTGGTGAAGAGTCTGGAGGTCTTTGAGGAGATGGAGATGGAAGATTATGACCAGTAGCTTTGAAGTACTCGTAAAGCTTGAAATGGTGGTAAGATAATTCTAACTCAACTTTGACCATCTTCTCATTGAGCTCATCAAATTTATGTTCCACTACTTTCTCAATGTTTTGAACTTTAGTGTCAAATTTGGTTTCCAGAGCCTCCAACTTCTCCAGAACTTGGTTCTATCCACCACTGGATGGTTGAGCCACTTGTTGATCCCCCTCCTCTTCTTTATCCTCTTCATCATCCTCATCTTCTTCACTCCCGTCAGGTTTGGGCAAATTTTGTCTTTTCATTGTGGACTTCCATATATGATAACACTTCTTAGTGGTTGGGTCCCTCAGCTCCCTTGCAAATGTAATCACTTCAGCCCTGAAGAGTCTATCCCAATGAATCTTTTCCTGTAAAAAAAACTAGTCATTAAGGGCTTAGGGCTAGAGATCTAGTCATTATAGATGTTAGGTGTGTGCACTTCTCTAGGGTAGGTTCCCCCCCTGCCTACACCTTGTGGAGCACAGTGTCTGAATTGATGTACTGCTTTCTATGATGAATAACAAAAGTGGCCCTATCATATTCATTTGTTGAGCCTTGTCAATTATGCTTATGCTTGTGCTTGGAATTATGCTTGTTGCCTTGCTTTTGCCCAGTGGGCTACTATATTGGCTTTGCAAAATTTAACTCAGATACTGATATATTTTTCTTTGTGCCTTTATAGAATTACTAATCTATCCCTGAGGTTGCCTTATTAGAAGGTGTTCTAGACAAGCGTCGCACGGTCCCTTTTTATGAATCTTTTGTGGGTCCATGAAATTTAAGTAGATCAAACATGCGAAAGGGTAAACCCAAACCTATCACAATGTGGGCCATCAAAATTGATGCTTTCGGTGCTTTGGTAACATGCCATAAAGTTTGAAAAATAAAGTAAGTGGTAGAAATTTGTGTTCGTGTGTGCATACACCACAGCATCAGCAACTCTTAACCAGAGATTTTATGGCTTTCAATCTTCCTAAAAAATGGTATGGCATATGATTTTATACATAATAATGTAACTATGATCTGTGATCAAGTCGTTGGGAGTACCATGAGGATTCCAAACCTCATCTTGGCTAGAATTATTTGCCAAAATTCTTTGGGTTTATACTGAGATGGTGGCTTACAAACACCACTTTTGGCAAATCAAATACCCTAAACATGAGTTCATAACCAATTGTATAAGTTTTGCCAAAGAATCGACATTCAAAGATCCAATGGGTATCATCAGTTAATTTTAAATTGGTAAAGAACTCTAATGTTTATTCTTTGTAAATGTTATGATTCAATTCAATAAATTTCTTCCACCCTAACCTATCACAAAGTTCAAGAACCCTATCCTTAAGTTTAATCATCTCTAAAGTTTCCATTTTAAACCCATAGATATAACAAAAATTTTATGAGTGAGTTTGACATACCTTTTTTTTTAAAAAAAGGTAGGGGGTGGACTAAAGTCCAAATCAATTTTATTTTACCCCCTACATCCCCAGCTTAGAATGTCCAACTATAAACATTAGCTGATTACCGTAAGACCCAGCCCTTTGGGGCGAGTTTGATATACTTATTGTTGGGTTTCGTGATGCAAAATGTAGCAGAAAATAAAACTTTTAACCACGAAAACCCTAAACCCAGATCCATGTAATTCGAATTAGATTGATTGAGAGGGTTTCCAAACACTCACCAAGATGATCTTATAACAAGATAGTTGGAAGGAAGAGAGGGGGTTCACTCTGGTGACACCCTATCTCAAGCTTTCCATGTCTTCTTGTTGGATTAAGACTCCACTAATAAGACTACATCCTCTACTGGTATCCACACAAACAAGGTGACTAAAACGGTGTTGGTATGCTAGTACCTTTGTTATCTCACAACATGATTTGTGTCTATGTGTTTTCTTTTCACAAAAGAAGTAGTAGTACAAGAAGAAGAAGAAGGAGAATAGTGGCTTAACCTAAACCCTAGAGAATGAGATGTTTATATATACATCATATCTAGGGTTTCTCTTACCAAAATTGTTTTGGTAAAATTAGACTTCCTTTTCTACTTTAATTCTAATTCCAAATAAGAATCCTTTCCTATTTATTTAGATAACTTTTACCTTAAATAAATTAGAAAATAAATAAATACTAATATAAATATATACATATATGTATTTATTTATTTACTTATTTATTTAATCTTAAATAAAGATAATTATTGGACTAATTAACCCAAGTCTACTTTGGGCCTGCTCTGTGTGTGCGACCTTGTAAGTTCACATAACGTTGGCAATGGGCCTAAAATGTCCGATAATCCATTATGACAACCCAAGTTATGTGAAGGCTGATAATCCAACATAACCTAATACATAGTGTGTACTATAGTCCTTTAGTCACATGATATCCTGATTAAACATAAGGCGGATTATGTCATCCTTATATCATTCAATCATATTATTTCTCGATCCCAAATAGACTGATAATGATAACTCTTTATCTAATATTGATAACCCTTTATCAATATATTCTAGCATGGCCATGCATTTTTCTTCGGTCTAACTCATCAAGGGGCCCATAGATATCTTCTAAAAATAAATGAGGGACAAATTCCATCTTAATCACTCACATTCCTCACATAACTAATTCTATATCCAATCACAACCTGTTTTACCATCCAGTTAAAGATGATGTAGGGATGTCTCAAAATACAGAACTTACCATGCAGAAGACCATGGTGATTTTAGGTCAGAGGACTCAAATAGTACTACTGTGATGAGAATTACCTATGACAATAATCCATGAGGTATTCTCATAGTGGGTTGATCCAGTACATCATTTCTCTAAATATGTACCTATGAGTTTGACTTAATATCTCATATACATGATCAGTATAACTTAATCATTAGTCAACCTTATACTAGTCTTTATTCATTGTTGTTCCCACAACAATAATCGACTAGGGATATTTAGATTAGAATTCAAGTATCACCTAAGAGTTTTATTATCAAGTCAAGTACTTGATGATTTTAGGTAGAATTAACTAATCAAGGATAATACTATAATTAGCCAGTAATAATAAAAATGCCTCTTTATTAATAAAATGAAAATATGACAAAGTCAAAATATGGCCATTACATAATTTGCCTAGGGCATATCACTAACACTTATCTCCTTACTCATGAGATAAAATTGAGAATGGTGCTCTGTACATATCGACGAGATCCACTTCTTTGAGGTGGGGTGTTCTGGCTGTTGTGGTTTTAACCTTCTTCTTTGGCCAAAACATGGATCTGATGAAAGGTGATGCTCTATTTTGGGAAAAGGGAAAATGGGTTCGATAATTTGGGTGAAATAGTGGAAGGAATGATGGAAGTTAACAGAAAATAGGGTGGAATGGAATAGTGGAAGAGCAAATTTAATGGGCTATTGGGTATTTAAGAATTATTAGGGTTGCAACTTTGGTGGAGATTGTGGATTTCAAAATAGAGGATGAAGAGGGAAAGTGAAGTTGGATAGTTTATATTATAGAATTTTTTTTGTTTGTGATCGCTGATGTGTACATGATCATGATAATGAGTCATTTAATATGTGATGCTAGCGATTGGTACAGTGCCTAATTAGGCTTGAAGAGGGAGGAGTAGTGATCGCTAAGTTGTAGCAATTAGGAACTTGATGGAGGCTACCTAGAAATTGAAGGATTGGCGATCGCGTATTGTTCTACAATACTACAGTACCTGAAATAAGATAAAAAGACCTAAGAATTAATACTAACTTTTATTTAAATAAAGAAAAATAAGACAAATCACACACATGGACTCACTAAAATTTATGCTAATTTAAGGTCATTAGCTTGACCATTTCCATCACTTAATGATTCAATTTAAGAGTAGAGGATGGAGATCCCCCATCTGTAGCACCAATAAGCCCTTGACTAGTACCAACAACATCATGTAGCATTTTATACATAGCGTTAACCCCTATATAGGTATGTTTTTTAGGGATGTACACCACCTTGAGCACTTGCAAGGCTTTCCTCTTTAAGTTCACTTATGTTTTTGGCCTTCTTGGTCTTTTAATGATTTAGAGAAACTAAAGGTTCACTTCCTTTAAGGTCTTATGGTTTAATTAAAGGACAATTCTTATCTTACTCAAAATCTAGTATCACAAAGTCCACCAAGAACACAAACTTATCCACTTTGACTAACACATCCACAATCACACCATAAGGCTTTTTAATCGAATGGTCCGCTAATTGAAGGGACATGCTGGTGTTAATTGCTTCTGCAAGATTTAGCTCCCTGAAAAGAGATAAAGGCATTAAGTTAATACTAGCACCTAGATCACATAAACACTTGGGGAATTCTTTAGAACCAACAACATAAGGGATAATGAAACTCCCTAGATCTTTGAGTTTAACATGAATTTTTCTTGAAATTATAGAGCTGCAAGTCTCCATCAAGGACATTATTTCATTGTCATCTCACTTCGTTTTATTGGTGATGATGCCTTGAGAAACTTAGCATACTTAAGCATCTCATTCAATGGTTCATAAAATGGTAATTTCAACTCTAACTTCTTAAAAGTCTCTAAGAATTTTGTAAATCTCTTTTCATCTTCATTCAACTTCCCTTTTCTTTGAGGGAATGGAAGACTTTGAGCATATTTAGAAATGTTAATAGGAGAGGGCTACTCCACTTGCATCCCCTTGTTATTCTTTTTTGTTTCTTTAATTTTCTTTTCTTGCCTCTCTTTGTTATCTTCAACCTTCAATGAAACTTCATTAGGAAACCTTAGCTCTTTGCCACTCCTTAGTGTGATAGCCTTGACTTGGTCCTTTGGATTGACTTTGGTATTGCTAGGCAAGTTTCCTTTAGCTCTAATGGCTACCACATTAGCTAATTGACCCAATTAAACTTTAATGTTGTGAATAAAAGAGGCATAGTTCTTGGCTATTTTATCAGACTTAGCGTTCACCCTCTTTTGACTCTCTTCTTAGCTTGTCATCTTGGGGGCTATGGCATTGAAGAACTTGTCTAACTTTATTTCTCTTATTGTCAATCTATCATGGCTTGGTTGTTTTTGAAATTCGGGTAGTGGTGGCTTGGCAAACTGATTAGAAAACCCTTGAGAATTTTGGTTGTTGCTCCAAGAAAAACTAGGGTGATTCCTCCACCTTGGTTGTAATTTTTAGAGAAAGGATTATTGGCTTGTCTTGCTTGGAATCGACCTCCAACATAGTTGTAATTTTTAATCATACTATATTCAACCACATTGCCATTTCCATAACCACATTCAAAACTAGAATGACCAAACATATTATAATATTCACAAGGTGCATTAGACGTAGAGGGAATAAAGTTACCCTTTGAGTTTAAATCACTAATATACTTTGAAAGATCAATAATTTGATCTTGCAATGAAGTTACCATGTCAACACCTATCCTTCCACCTTTTTTAGGAGGTAATTTCCTCTCAGATGGCCACAAGCAGTTATTGTTAGCCATTTACTCAAACAATTCTAAAGCTTTATCCTTATAAAAGAACCTCTAAGGACTGCATCAATTATGTCCCTTGTTGATCTTGTAACACCATTATGGAATGTCCTCATACGAACATCTTTACACAAGCCATGGTGTGGACAACTCCTTTGGAGTTCTTTAAACCTCTTTCAAACATCACACAAGGATTTTGTGTCATATTGCTGAAATGTAGTAATGTCTTTAATGATCTAGACCATCTTGGAAGGTAGAAAATACTTTGCTCGAAAGGCTCTAGATAGAAGATCCCAAGTTGTTATGGAAGCTGGTGGCTGAGAATTGAGTCATGCCTTTGCTCTATCTTTGAGTGTAAATGGAAAGAGCCTAAGTCAAATGGCATAATGAGACACACTATTATGCTTGAAAGTGTCGTAAATTTCTAAAAAATTTACGATGTGAGTATTTGGATCTTCTTGAGCTAAAACCATGAAATTGAATTGCTAATGGAATCATCTGTAAAAGAGCTAGTTTAATCTCAAAATTGTTGGCTTGAATGTTTGCTCTTGCTATGTTTTATTGAGCACCCTCTTAACCACGCATAGTGAATTTTAATAGAGTCTGTTCTTCTCTTTCTTACTGGTCAGCCATCTCACTAGCTACACTTCTTTACCTCCGATAATTTTCCTTCTCAAACTTAGACAAATCTGGAATGTAAATCAGTGGCTCAGTTCTAGTGCATCTAGTGTTGTGCATAAAGTACAAGAAAGGTACCTAAAATAAAGTATAAAATAATAAAAAATAGAGTAACAAAATAAGAATGCTCTAATCCAAAATAACTGCAACTAATTATAATGTTAATTGTTTCAATCATCAGCGATGGTGCCAAAAACTTATTGTGCTCACGGATTGCGACGAGTAATATAATGATAAGTAAAGTATCATTCCCACGAGGATTGACAATTAATCACCTATTGATTCTAATTGCCTTGTTTAAAGCTCATAAATAATTTGGATAAAGGCGGCTAAATAAATCAAATAAAAAGATTTAACTAGTTAAATATACATTGCAATAACTACATTAGGAATTGAATAAAGAAAATCAATATGGAAAAGTTTGTTGTTAGGAACTTGAAATACCACTTTATCATTAAATTAATGAATAAATCTAGTTATATCTCTTGCACATCTTAATTTTTCATTAATCATCAAACACTCTTTCTAAAGTAATGGTTGACTCATCGTGCTTGAATCAATTAATACATAAAACCATGGCTTAACTCTCATCATCACCAAGGAAATGAGTTAATCTCAAACAAACAAGGCATTAAGCAAACCTAATGAGAATTGAATCAAACTAAGCTCTCTCAAGTCATTAATCCATTCAACTTGTATTTATGGGTCTACTAAGGTTACCATTTCTCAATGTATAAACTTATACTATAGCTATAGTTGGCCATCTACAACATTCAATAAGGCACAATAAACACAATAGGTAAGATAAGATAAATAAGATCTATATCATTAAACTTATATCAAATGGGTTTCAATTCCCAAAAATAAAAGAGAACTAGCCACTCAAGGCTATAATATTCAACATTCAATTAAATAAAACCCAATTGATATCCAAAATTACATTAAAAAGAAAGGAAAGAACAAGAGAAATTTTATCAAGAAGCTTCAAAAGGTCTTTAATGGCTTCTTATTCTCTAAGCTTTCTTTTCTTCTCCTTCTCTCTCTTCTGTTGGGTGTATTAGTTGGTTAGATCTTGGAATCAGAATTCCCCCCTCTAAAAGTTAAGGTTGTTGTCTGATAACTCATATTTATATATATATTTTTATGTCAGTTTTATTATAAATATCTATGTTTATAATTTTATTATTGTGTATTTTATTTTAATTCAGTGTATTATTTAATAATAACCTTTGTTTTTGTTATTGGGCTTAA
>CATIWM010088149.1:0-11486 GCA_949671775.1 Mallotus repandus | reverse complement strand
CTTTTTTTACTCAATGTTTTTTTTAATTTTTAAGGTACCATTTTCATTTTATTCTCAATATACTGTCTTTATTTTATTCTCAACGTTTTTTTTTCTCAATATTTGTTTTCTAATGTCTTTATCTTTTTTTTCTCAACTTTTTTTTATTTTTAAAGTACTGTCTTCATTTTATTCTCAACATATTCTTTTTTTTTTTGCTTAATATTTTTTTCTCTTAAGAGTTTTTTTTTTCAAATGAATAATTATAAACTAAACATCTTCAATTGTTGTTAAACCAAACAATAAATATCTTCAACTGCTGTAACAACAATAAATAAACAAAAATTTTTCCTTTTATATTTTTAAAGAATAAAGATTTTATTTTTTTATTTTAATTTGTTTATTAAAATGTCTAACAACTTCTTTTTTTTTAAAAAAAAAATATTTGATACTTATTGATCATCAATATGTAACAAGTTTACAATCCTTATGATGTATTTGTAACATCAACAAAAAAAACTAAAAAAAAAAACAAAAATCAACCAACCGAAATAACAAAAAAAAAAAACTAAAAACAACAACTAAAACAACAAAACAACAAAAATCAACAAAATTTAATGTTGTTAATTGTTGTTTATTTTTTTTTATTTTTGTTTATAGTCAGTTGTTGATCGTTGTTTATTTTTGTTGATTTTTATTATTTTTTAAATTATTTTTTTATTATTAATGACAAAATTAAAGCCAAAAATAAAATTTTTACTTTTATTAGTATTAATGATAAAAATAATAATTTTTTTATATATCTCATAATTTTTATTATTTTTTATTGTTATTTTTTTATTTTTAACAAAAATCAACAAATATAAACAAAGACAAACAACAAAAACAATTGAAAAGCAACAACTGAAATAACAAAATCAACAAAAATCAACAAAAAATTGTTATTATTAATTTTTGTTTATTTTTGTTGCAGTTTGTTATTTTTTCAGTTTTTTCATTATCAATAATAAAATTAAGACCGTAAACAAATATAAAAAAAATCAACAAACTGAAACAACATAAAAAAACTAAAAACAACAGAACAACAAAAATCAAGAAAAATTTTATGTTGTTGATTGTTGTTTATTTTTGTTGATTTTTTATTTTTTATTATTTTAAATTATTTTTTCATTAAAAAAACTAAAAATAATAGCTGAAACAACAAAACAACAAAAATCAACAAAATTTTATGTTGTTGATTGTTGTTTAATTTTGTTGATTTTATTATTTTTAAATTATTTTTTCATTATTAATGACAAAAATCAAGGCCATAAATAAAATTTTTACTTTTATTAGTATTAATGATAAAAATAATAATTTTTTATATATCTTATAATTATTTATTGTTATTTTTTATTTTTAACAAAATTAACAAATATAAACAAATACAAATAATAAAAACAATGGAAAGTAATAACTGGAATAACAAAATCAACAAAAAATGACAAAAAATAACAGTTGTTGATTTTTGTTTATCCGCATGAAAAAATCCAAGAAAACCAATGATTCTCACTTCGAATCATCCATAACAGCACCCCAAACACCCAGATCAAGATCTCAATTCCTCAAACTGAAACCCACATTAACGTCAACAATGTACCAACCCCTTTCCTCTTGTAAAAAGCTAGTATACCAAACCATAGCAGCAACGGCAGCAGATGGGCCTCTCCTTTTCTTTTTTATACTTTTCAGATGTTGTTTGTTGGCTGTTTCAGCTACTTATGTGCTCAAATCCCATTCAACGGTCCTAATTTCCAACTCCTTAACTTGAGAAAGGAGCTGATGTTTAATATATCAGTTATCCTTCTCTACATCTTCAAGTTTAGTCGAATATTAGAATCTACTGATGTTGTAGCTTCACTTTGAGCAGTTTAAAGTTGAGTTTGGAGCTCATCAAATTTTGTCTCAAACTCAGACTTCATAGATTCCCATTCATAAGTTTTCCTGGAAAGTGCTTCGTTGGTCCTTTGTTCTTGATCTTCTCTAGTGTGTCTTAACTACCTCACACACATTCCTTAAGTGCTGCATCCAAATGGCCAACTCTATTTTCAAGTACAGAGTTGTTCTTTGTAGCAGCCTCAAGCTGTTGTTTTAACTCTGTTTTCTTTTGTTTTCTTAATTTTTTTTAAAAAATTCAATCAATGTATGTAGCAGTAGACATCATTATCACAGTTTTCTCTATTTTTCCCTAATAGCTGTATAGAAGATATTTCTTCAGAGTCACCGATGGTAGTTAAGATTGTCGTAACGCTCCTACTACTTGTAGCGGTTTTGTTGACAATTGTAAATGAATCCATTGCTACGATGATCGATGATAACTTGTAATGAATTAAAATTAACAAAACCTGATTTCACTTCACCACATGAATCTTTTCAGATGCAAACACAACACACTTTTCTCTTCACAAGCTTTAATCTTGTTCTTGTTTCTTGAAAAATCTTCTATTTTATTCCAAGAAAAAAATAAAAACGCAGAACCCATGATTCAAGAAATAAAGACGTAAGCATGTGCTATGGAGGAAAGATTTGCATGCTTGTGTGATTCTGGTGGTGATTGCAACTAGTCTAGTATTTGGAATTTGTGTTTTGAAGAACGGAAAAAAGAAAAAGATGAAAAAAAAGAAGAAACACGGAAATCGCCGAAATTATGCTGAAAGTTTAAAAAATGGACCACCTTTAGAATGAAAATGAAAACAACAAAAAACAAAAGTGAAAGAAATAAAAAGTTCAAGTCATGAACGAAATAAAATTGGTCAAAGGGTACATGGGGTGAAATTTCCTCTTATTTATTTCATTGATTGAAGTTGCCCCAACGATAATATAACAACATCAAAATTTTGTTAGATTTTCTTAATTCGATTTAATTGATATCAATTACGAAAGATTTTAATTCGATTTACCCAAAAGTTTGGTTTCTACTGCTGTTCAAAGGGAGACATTATACAATGATCCTAGTATTTAATGAGTTGCAAGATCAAATTAATAAAAATTTAGTATTTAATTAAAGTAATAAAACTAAAAGGAGATTCTTGTCTACATCAGGTATATTACACCTAGAATAGGATTTGTGACATATAAATCAAATGATTTACACTTGACTATTAAAATGGAGACACGTGTCTCTTTATTACAAATCTCTCTATTGGATGTAATATACCAATGTCAGTAAAAATTTTCCAAAACTAAAACCTAATATCACATAAATAAACCCAACATGACTTGATATTAGAGTTCTTCAAATAGGTTTCATTACAATAGAAAATAAAGAAAATTTAACACAATTCAGTGTGCAATAAATTTTCTCAATTTTTGGCCATAACTGTCAATATTTTAATTTCAAAATGATTTGTAATTCTTTTATCTCAATAGGTTGTTTGCTGTTATAATTATTTTTCAAGTTATATCTTTTCTATTTTTTAACTTTGAATATCCATTGATAATTAAGATTATTAATCAAAATTATTATTGAATAGCTACATTGTTAGTTAGAAAAGCCCTTATTTTGTTGAGGTAATCTGGAATTTTCTATTTTTGGAAAAAAATTATGTCAAAGTGATTATTTATATATAAATATGCATAAAATAAATTTATCACCAAGTTATCTATTTACATCACATTTTCTATTCAAGACTAATAACTCTCTCGATCAAATGACTTTTTTTTCTTTTGAAAAAGTTGGAACAAAATGAAGTTGAATAATTAAGTTACAAGCAATAATCTATTGAAATAAAATTTAGTAGGATCTATAAGAGGATTGTGCCTAATAAGGCCAACAACCACCCTTTAATTAATTTTCTGAAGCTGGATTTCTCAAAATATTATTATGCTTTTAGAACTAAACCAGGGAAGGAACCAACGTGATCATGTGTTCATAGAGTTTGCAAAATGTTTAGCTACACAATCTGTTATAATTATAACATCCACTTCTCAGTTTGATATTCATAGAACCATTGATTGAGCGATTTAAATAAAAAATAATAATTACTATAATATTAAAGTTTTAATATTATGGATAGTTAGCAATTCATTTGTGTTCTTCAATTTAATTTTTTATTTTTCAAAAGAGTATTGTAAAGTTGAATTGCAAGTATTCCAAAAAGACTAAATAAGAAAAATATTTTAAAGTGATTTAAATATTTTCTTAAGTTAACAATCTAATTATTAAGAATTTTTATTATTTGAAAATAATATCAATGTCAATATATCAAAAATATTTTAATTTGAGAATTAAGAAAAAGTGTTATAAATTAAAGATGTTTATTTTAAAAAATGAAATAAAAGCACATGTTTTAAATAAAATTTGATTTTGTTAAAATTGAAACGCACTGCTAAATAATGTCTAAAAATATCTTCCACTAACTAATTTAATGTGATTACACACATCATAAATTAAAACTAATTTAATGTCATTGTATAATCATGCCTCAAACTATGAACCATTGTTGTATTACTAAACTGATTTCAATTTTAAGAACAATACGGCGATTCAATTTTAGAAACACTACTTTCCAATCTAATTTTCTTAAAGCTAAAAAAAAAGATCAAGTGAAATCGTCGACCATCTCTATGTATATTATCAACAACTTAAAGAACACTACAGTCCAATTCAAATTTAAGAACATTGCAGAAAAATAAATAAATTTATTTAGACTATAATAATTAAAGCAGATAATGCCACAAATAACTACATATAAATACAAAATTTGACTGTCTATCATCTGTATTCTAATTGAATTTTTATGCCATAAAATAATTGGACAGAAATATATGCTAATTATAATAAATTTTTATATTTTTTGTGTATATATATATATATAAACAATTTTATTTAAGAATAATAATTTAAAGTAGAAAAATACAACATAAATTATCATATTAAGATTTTTTTTATGGTTCAATAACACTCAAGGCAACCAAATTTTAAAAAATACCTTAAAATTTTAGTTATATATATTTATTAATTTTTAATATATACATTTTTATATTTTAGTTTACTGATTTCTTGTAAACTAATTATTTATGTATTTTTTTTTTAACTTTCAAATACTTTTAAAATTTAAATAAAATTTTCTAATCATGCAAAAAAAAAAAGATAATAACAAAATCTCTAGTAATTTACCTAAGAAATCCTTATCCTAACAAATATATTAATGTCTTTGAGAATTTAGGATAATGTCATGCGATTAAACCGGCAAAGTTACTTGTCAAAATCAATTACTTTAGATTTGACGTGTTAAACTATATATATATAAAAAAAAAAAGCAAAATCTTATGTGTCAATTTTTTGTTGGGGAATTTGACAAATTATAATTATGTAGGCAGCGAGGGATGAATTCTTATGTACCGACGGATGAAATTCCAAGAACAAAAATAAGAGATATTTCCCGCTTTTACAATATTATTGAAATTGAATTTTTCTTTATAATTTATTAATTTAGATAATAGATATTATAAAATAAAATTATAAATTTATTCCTTACATCCTTTTAAATTTCCAATTTTCTTAAAAAAATTGAACTTTTCAATAGATTTCGGATGGTAGTAATTTAGAAAAAAAAAAACATAAAAAGGTCCAAGGAACGTGTCATAGCTTCCAATTGTACTTCATTGAACAAATGTTAGTTTGAGACCAGCTCTTGTCATATCACTGTTTCTCCTACGCTGACACCTATCTATCTATATATATCTCTGTTGTCTATAGCATTTGCAACCAATTTTCGTTCGGACACAGCAATTAATAGTCCTTGCCGATTTCTTGCCAATTCCCCAAGTTACATTTGCAAATATTACTCAGGGACGACCTGCGAACACCCAGAAACAGAAACAGAAACAGAAACATGGGTGGACGAGCTATGGGTTTTGTTGGGTTGTTGATTGTTGCATTTGGATTATTCCAAGGTGCAAATGCCGCTACTAGATACACTGTTGGAGATGCTGCAGGATGGAGCCTACCTCCCAACAATTCACTTGATTTCTACGAGAATTGGGCTGCCAACAAGACCTTTCAGATTGGAGACTCTCTTGGTACGTAATTAACTAAAGTTTTTTTAGCTACAAATTTCTTAATTTTTTTTTATTACAATCCCTACTATGGGCGAATTAAAGAAAGAACCAATTAATAAGATATAGCTTTTTGGTTGATGAATTTGATCAGTGTTCAACTGGACGGGGACACATACTGCAACTGAACTAGCAAATGAAGAGGAATATGACAATTGCACAAAGATGGGATTAGTGTTCCAAACAAGCGGACTTATTGTTTCTCTTGACACGAATGGCACTCGCTACTTTGTGTGTTCTGTAGGCACACACTGCGAGCAAGGAATGAAGGTGGCGATCAAAGTCGGAAACGGCATAGCACCGGCACCCTCAGCTGCTCCTGCCCTCACCAGTGGTTCCTTCGCTGCTGCAGCTGTCTTTAGTTCCTTAGTGTTGTTCTTCTTC
Source organism: Mallotus repandus (assembly GCA_949671775.1). Lineage (NCBI taxonomy): Eukaryota > Viridiplantae > Streptophyta > Magnoliopsida > Malpighiales > Euphorbiaceae > Mallotus > Mallotus repandus. The sequence goes on along the minus strand of CATIWM010088149.1, from coordinate 5,024 downwards.
AATTATATGTAAAATGCTTACAATGCTTTTGATGATTCTTTATCTCTTTCTTTTGTTATGATTGTAATAAATAAAGACATACTCGTATATATGTCTTATCTAATACAATAATTCTATGAACGATTCCAGATTTCCAACTTTTTTTTACTACTTATTTTTTCCTCAATTTTTTTTTTTAGAACTAGGAGATAGCCCGTAGCACGACTGATCAAGAAAAATATTTAAGCCGTTGTTTGGTTTAATTTTACAAAAAAATTCATTTCATTTTCAAATAAAATTTATTTACAAATGAATTTTTATTAATGAAATATATTTAGTTCAAATGAATACTTTATAAAATTTATTTTATATTATTTTAAATTATATTTAATATAAATTTAAAATTCAAGTAAATTTTGATTTTAGTTAAAAATATCTTCTAAATCGATTATGTCTTTTTTTACTTTTTCTTAGGTTTTATATTATATTATTAAAGTGTAATTATTTAAAATTTAAATTGATATTTTATTTTTTAAAATATTTATTTTTAATTGTTTTTTTAATTTATTTCAGATATTGAATTATTATTTTTAATTAATTTATATGTTGTTTTATTTTTATTTCAAGAAACGAAACAAAATTAAACATTTATACTACTTGTATTACGCTGGTAAAATTTTAATAGAAATTCAATTTTTATTCATAAATTTATAATTTTAATATGATAAATATGAATTTAAATATATATATATATATATATAACCTAACCAGGTGATTGCCAGAAGTGTTGTGCAGTTTAGCATACCAAAAACAACCTTTTTGTTTCCCCGATAACATGGCATGTTAAAGCATGTTTTTCTTTTTAACTATCTTCAGCCATGCTCAATATTTTCATTTTAAAGTTTGATTGGTATAAATAAATTTTATAAAATTTATTTGTAAAATTCACATTATATATATTTAATTTAAATAAATTTTTTATAAAATTTATTTTCAAATTTAACTTTTAAATTTGTGGAATTGACTATAACTATATTAAATTCTAATAAAATAATTAGAATTTGTAAATAAATTTTATATGTTTTAATCTTATATTTTTAAATGACTAAAATATTCTTATTCTATTTATTTCAAAAATAACTTTTTTTTTTACTCTAAAAAATGCTCTTGCGGTTATTTTTTATTCCACAACAGTCTTACAACTGTTGTAAAAAAAAAAAAGACTAGTGGGCAGTTTTTAGAAAAATTAAATCCCACTGTTATGGGTTTTTTTTAACTCTTTAATTCTAATTTCTAATTCTATTGGTGGTGCTACTGTTAGTTGGGTATTTTGGAAAGCAGAGAGGTGAGAGTGATTTTTTAAAGCATGCTAATGAGAAGAATGATAAAAAGCTTGGGGATATGTGCAGCAGAATGGATGGAGAAAAGGTGCAAAATGGGCATAAGAGTATCTTCAACGGGCTCTTTATTTGAGCAAAATTTTCTAATTTAAAAAGTTAAACAAAAAAAATGGTCTCTATTATATTCTCTATATTTTTATTTTAGAGTAGAAAGAGAATTTTTATTTTAGAGTAGAGAGTTGGTTGACTCTTTACATGTAGAGAGTCAAATTTCACTCTCTACTCTAAAATATTTCAATTTTCTATGTAAAATATTAATTGATATTTATCTATTTATTAAAAAAAATTTCTCTATCATCAAATGATGGGAAAGAATTAAATAAATAGAGAGAAATCTTATAAAAACAAATGAGAAAAAATATAAACATTAATATTTATTAGATAAAGTAAAATGAAGATTAAAAATATAAAGAATCAATTGGAATTATATAAATTTTTTTACTTTTTATATTTACAAATTTTTTGAAATGCTTTTTATTATGTAAAAAATATTTTTTAAAATAAAAAATACTATTAGAGATACTCTAATTAATGCCGGCATTATCAAAGAACAAAGCAGCAAATGGCAGTATTATTTGGGTGGTGCGGCTGCTGCTGCCGTAAATTTAATTTGTTATATATATATATCTAGACTATAATATTAAATTTAATTTGTTAGACTTTTTTTATAACAGTTGTAGGACTTGAAGTTATTTTAAATTATGAATGATAATGTAAAACTTTTATTATTATTATTATGCTATTTAAATATATATAGTCAGTAAAGTGATTACTTGTAGTTGAGTTGCATTTTTTTTTACAATTATTCAAATCTTTTTAATTAATCTAATCTCAATTTAAATTTTTCATATAATCATAATTTTATTTTGTAATGAATTTTGAATTAAAAATAAAAAATTTATAAATTGGCACATTAATTTTAAAATATAATTAAAATAAATATTTAAAAAGAAATTAAATAAATATTTAAAAAAAAGTTAAATATTAACTTAAATGTTAATAATCACACTTTTAATAATGTAATATGAAATTAAAAATGAAGGTAAAAACATAATCTATTTAAAAGGGTATTTTTGGAATTGTAAATGAATTCTGCAACATGTTCATTCATACCAAATACAATATAATAAAATATGAAATTCATTTCAAATGAATTTCGTAAACTATTCATTTAAACCAAACACACTTCATTAATAAAAATTAATTTTAAATAAAATTAATTTCCAAATGAAATAAATTTCTTAGTGAAATTGAATCAAACAAGGGCTTAGTTTCTTTCCCTTCCCGCAACTTTCTTTCTTCGTGAAAGAACAACTTCTTTGTAGCAGAAACCAAATATAAATGGACTCAAGAAAACTAGCTTTAAGAATTCGTTTTCAAAATAAAATAAAAAAATAGCATATTTTAGTCGTTTTAGAAATATAACTTTAAAAATTATAAAATTTATTTACAAATTTCAACCATTTCATTAAAATTTCATCTAATTATAATGTATTCCACAAATTTAAAAATATGAAATTACACCTATTAATTTAAACCAAACACACATTATTTGAATTCTAAATGAATTTCACAAAATTTTATAAAATTTATTTATACCAAACACACTCTAAAAAATTATTATTATTAAAAAAATAAAAAACTTCCCTAAATTAACACGGCTGCTAATAAAAACAACTAAAATACAATAGTTATAAAAAGGAGGAAAAGAATAAGAGATTTATCTACATAAATAAATATAACTTGTGTACACTTATATGTTGAATTCTAATAATTCAAAATATTAAATATTTAAAATCTATTACTAATTATTAATTATTTTTAATAATTTTTTCTCCCTTCTTCTCACACAAATCAGCTTCTACATTCTTTTTCGTCCTCATCTTCTTATTGGTCTAATCACTACTTCTTGCCCAAATCATCACTACCATAACCTTCACGAGTCTGATCAAAGCCCAATTTCTTAATTTATAAACTTCATTTTCTAACGACTCAATTCATAGTTTATTTCCTCCATGTCCTGTGGTCTACAATTATGATATAATCCATCTCCAACCTTCTCTATTTATGAGATTTTTGGGTATTTTTATGTTATATTTTTTATACATCAAAATGGGTTTATTGTGTCTATTACAATATCGTGAAACTTTTTAATATTTATTGTGGATTTAGATGTGGTCACCCTAGGTTTATGATTGATCCATTCTTAGTGCAAGTGCTAATTTGAAAGAACCATAGTCATCGATTATTATGAATGAGATAACCTCCACACTGTAAAATAAAGGCCTAATTTCTTAGAAAATCATGAAATTTACAAGTTTTAATAATTTTAACATATACTTTCAATTTTTATTTAAAAAATTTTGAACTTTACATATTTTAACAATTTTAATACATTCTTTTAAAATTTTATAAAAAAATCACAAACTTTACAGCTTTTAACAATTTTAGTATATATTTTTTAAATTTATCAATAAAAAAATTCTATTTCAATATTAAACTATATTTTTTAATTAATATTTCAATATCTAATAAAATATTATGTTAATATAACGCTAAACATTTTTTAATTAAAAAAAAGAGAATTTAATGAGTTAGTAAAAATTTTCTTCTTAAAATATGCTATTTTAAAATAAAAAGTATAGTATTTTAATTTGTTAGAAGTTTGCAATTGTTTATATGATACCGAAATATTTTTTTCACTTTAAAATGGTAAATTTTAAACGTTTTAATAATTTTAACATGTTTGAATTAAAATTTTTATTTCGGTGTCATATAAATGATTTTAAATTTATAATAAATTAAAATACTATTTTTTATTTTAAATTAAGAATGATAATTTTTACTAATTCATTAAATTTTCTCTTTTTTTTTTTTAACTAAAAGCAATTTGGTGTCATATCAACATTAAATAATACAACATTTTATAAGATGTTAAAAAATTGATTGAACAAATATAATTTAATATTGGCTTAATTATCTAAAAAAATATTAAATTTTACGAGTTTTAACAATTTTTTGACAAAATTTTAAAAAAAAGTTAAAAAAGTTAAAAATTATAAAATTTATTATTTTTTATAAATATTAAAAGAATATATTAAAATTATTAAAAATATAAAATCCAAAATTTTTTAATCAAAAATTGAAAGAATACGACAAAATTATTAAAACTTGTAAAGTTTAAAATTTTTTAAGTAATTAGGCCAAATTATAGAAAAAGCTCCATGCTGATGCATATACCTCCACAACCCAACCGTAGCTCCAATAATTCTCGGTCTCAATCTTAATATGCATCTCTGTTATTTTTGTCTCTATTGCCTATTCTCCTCTGCATCCTTGTCATTAAGGTACCTACCACCTTCACTTTCTTTTTGTGATTTAAATAATAATAATAAATATCATTCACAAAATATGTCTAATTTTTGCCTTGATTTGCATCTTACTCACAACTGAATTAACAAAATAAAATGTCAATCTTCTATTGCGTATGCATAAGCCTTTCATTTTTATTTTAATCTTCTTGGTCTGCTTTCATGTATTGTATTGATACCAGACACAATTGAGCATGTACGTAAATTTACTACTTGAATGCTTATTTCATTTTTTAAAATATGTGTTGAGTTCTGTTTTTTTGTGATTTTTTTT
>CATIWM010088104.1:0-11171 GCA_949671775.1 Mallotus repandus | reverse complement strand
AGTTGGTATTCCGTATCCAGAACTCCTGGTTGTGGTGCTAGCTTGTATTAGAGAATCGAGTTACCACCACTTTCTATTTGTCCCAGTTATTACCCTGGGTGGCGACTCCTCATCTCCACACCATGTCTTTGTGACAGTGGTAAGTGTGTTCCCTAGAGCCCTGAGCTTAAACAGTGTCGCGGTTGCAATAAACTTGGGCGCGCGCTAAACCCCGCCGTCTACAGGTACCATGTGTTATGGTTGATGATGGATCATAAATTAATGTTTGTCCTTTCAGAGTTCTTGAAAAGCTAAATATGATAAAGGAAGATCTTATAAAGTTTGATATGGTGATTAATGCCTATAACGAGTCCAAAAGAGCTGTGGAAGGTACTTTTAAGACAATTGTTAAGACTGGACCAATTGAGACTGTGGTTGAATTTATTGTACTTGATATCCCAATCACATATAGGTTACTTTTAGGATGACCTTGGTTCCATCCTTTGGAAGGAGTTCCTTCGACTCTCCACCAGAAAATCAAATTCCCTTATAAAAAAGGTATGATCACTATTATGGTTGGATATGAAGATGGTTGTTTTGTGGTTTATTTTGATATGGGTCCACCCAAATTTTAAGTTACTGCCATTTTCAATGAGTATATGGATTCCAAAGTAGCTATGATGTTAAAGAAATCAAATTTTATACCTGGTATGGGTTTGGGTTTAAATCAGTAAGGAATTACTTAATTCCCAGCTTTTAAGAATCAACATACTCATGGATTGGGTTATTTACCTGAACAAGATCAGAAAGCAAGCAGTCAGACTGAAAATGGAGTGTTTATTTATCTGGGAGGTAAAAGGATTTATATAAAGAAGTATGAAAACTAAAGGTTGGGAGATCTTTGATGATATTGCAAAAAGATCTAAAAGGTTCAAAGAAAGCCAAACTGTGGTTCAAGATGTTGTAGCTACTACGGACACTAGGATTAAGCTTACACCACTTACTATTAGTGTTAAGGACTTTATTTTGAATAATGTTAAATCTATAGTATGTTTAGAAAAGGGTGCTTTTTATGTTGACTATGTAATTTCTGATGATGCTTTCTTCTTTAAGTTTAATGCAATAACCTCTGATTTTACTTACTTATTCGATGTTTATTCTAATGACAATGTGCATACACTTAATCATATCATGAGCATTTCACACTTAAATTCTATTCATATTGAACCATTTAATATAAGTGATACTGAATCACCCAGAGAACTCTAATTGGCAACTAGTCTTTCTTTTGAAGAAAAAAGTGAGCTTGAGAGAATAATAAAAAAAGGAAAATAGTATTTGCTTGAAGCTATAATGACATGCTAAAGATACATCATGAAGAGGTAGAGCATTTTGTTCTAACTGATACTAGAATAAGGCCAGTAAAGCAGAAATTTAGGCGTATAAGACCTGAATGGGCTCAAAAGATAAAAGAAGAAGTCAATAAACAGATAGAGGCTGGATTTTTAGAAGAAGTTGATTATCCAAAATGGCTAGCCAATATTGTCCCTGTTCTAAAAAAGGATGGAAGAGTTAGAATGTGTGTTAATTACAGAGATTTGAATAAGGTAACTCTGAAAGATCATTTCCTATTGCCTCATATAGATGTTCTGATAGACTCTGCTGTTGGTAAAAAGTATTAAACCTATATGGATGGGATGGTAGGATTTAATCAGATAATGATGGCTGTTATAGACAAAGTTAAAACTGCTTTTATCATAGAATGGGGCACCTTTTGTTACAAAATAATGCCATTTGGATTGAAAAATGCTTGTGCAATATGTCAGAGAGCTATGACAAAAGTTTTTAGAGATATGATTCATAAAGAAATGGAAGTGTATGTCGATGATATGGTGGTTAGATCAGAAACTTTTGAAGAACATTGCAAAGATCTAGAGACGTTTATGGAGAGGTTGACAAAGTTCAATGTGAAACTCAACCTGAAAAAGTGTGTTTTTGTAGTGTCTTCATGTCAGCTATTGAGATATATAGTCAGTTCAAAAGGCATAAAGATTGATCCAGATAAGATCAAGGCAATTCAAGAAATGCCAGCTCCTAAAACAGAAACAGAAATAAGATCTTTTTTAGGTCATCTTCAATACATCGGCAGATTTATCTCTAAAATGTCTTCGATATGTGAGCCAATATTTAGAATATTAAAAAAGGATCATCCCATAATTTAGAATGAATAGTGTCAGATTGCATTTGAAAAATTTAAATAGTATTTGTTCAATCCTCAAGTACTCAAGATACCACAACCAGGGAATACACTTGTCTTGTATCTATGTGTTTGAAGAATCTACATTAGGAGCAATGCTAACACAAGCAGATGATAGCGGGATAGAATTTGCAATTTATTACTTGAGCAAGAAGCTGCTTCCAAGAAAAATATAAGATCATTAAGAAAATTTGTCTGGCTATAGTATGGGCAATAAGGAAACTTCAGCACTATTTTCAGTCTTACAAAGTGCAAGTAATTTCAAAGATGGATCCGATGAAATATCTATATGCTACGCCTTCATTGGTTGGTGAACTCAATAGATGGTTGATTTTGCTCTCTGAATTTGATATTGAATACTCGACAAAGAAAGTAATCAAGAGAAGAGTAGTTATTGAATTTCTAGTACAACAACTGATTAAAGATCATCAAGAGGTTGACATTTCTTTTCCAGATGAAGAAATTGGATTGATTGAAGTACAAGGTTGGAATATGTATTTCGATGGTGCAATGAATCAAAAAGGAGCAAGAATTGGGGTAATCCTAGTTTCACCAAGTGGAGATTGGATTCCAATAGCAAAATGATTGGATCTCTCAGTAACTAATAATGTCTCAAATTATGAAGCTCGTATTTGTGGTTTTGAAGCTCTTATTGCAATTGGAATCAAAAGAGTTAAAGTGTTGGGGGATTCTAAGCTGGTTATCTCACATGTCAACAAAGAGTGGGAGGTCAAAGAAGAAAAATTCAAGCCTTATTTGGATTACATTGAGAATCTCAAGAAATACTTTGATGAGGTAGTGTTCATCCACTTAACAAGAAAGAACAATCTAGTTACTGATGCTTTAGCAACTTTAGCTTCTATTTGGGATAATCCAAAAAGATTTTCTAGTAAGACTAGTAATCTTGATGAAAGCCAAAGCTCTGTGTTTTGAAAATACCCAAGTTCTAGCTACGGAAGAAGGAAAGAAGCCATGGTATTTAGACATATTGAAACTGATGGAGTGTGGTGAATTTCCAAAAAATGCCAGTAAGAAAGACAAAATGTTATTAAGATCTCTTGTAAAAAGATTTTTCATTTTCAATGGGGTTTTATACAAGAGGGATAAAGTTCTACATCTCATATGTGTTTCTAAAATAGAAGCAAAACATATTATGTGGGATATGCATTCAAGGGTATGTGGACCTCACATAAATGGTAAAGAGTTGGCAAGAAAAATCATGAGACAGGGATACTATTGGTTAATAATGAAGCATGATTGTATTCAATTTGTTAGGAGTTGTCATAAGCGCTAGATGCATGGAAATGTTTTTCACATTCCACCTTCAATGCTCTAGACCTTAACTTCCTAATGGCCATTTTCAGTACGGGGAATCGACATGGTGGGAAAAATTGCTCCACCAGCTTCTAATGGGCATGAATTTATAGTTATGGTAGTTGATTATTTCTCAAAATGGGTTGAAGTTGAGTCCTTCAAAAAGCTAGGGGCAAAGCAGATGGCTAGATTCATTAAAAAGAACTTGATTTGCAGATATGGTGTGCCTCATCACATTGTAACTGATACTGGTGTACAGTTTCAACTGGAAGTGAGGGATTTGTTACAAAGATATGGGATTGAACATCATAAGTCATCTGTGTATCAACCTCAAGCCAATGGTACAATTAAAGCAGCTAAAAAGAGCATAAAACAAATTCTCTATAAGACTATCAAACTTATAGAGATTGGTCAGATCAGTTGCCATATGCTTTATGGGGATACAAAACTACAACTAGAATAGCTATGGGTACAACGCCTTATTCATTACTATATAGAATGGATGCAGTATTTCCAGTAGAGATTGAATTGCAGTCATTAAGAGTAATATTGAAAGCAAAAATTCCAAAAGCAAAATGGGCCAGATCCATATATGAAAAGTTGACTCTATTGGATGAGAAAAGACTTAGATCGGCATTCAATATGCAACTTTATCATAGAAGAATTGCTCAAGCTCTTAACAAGAAAGTTAAAGTCAGCAAGATTCGAGAAGGCGATTTGGTTTTAAAACAAGCTAGACTAATTCCATTTGATCTTAGAGGGAAATTCAAGCCAAATTAGGAAGGCACATATCTTGTCAAGAAAATACTCCCAAAAGGTGTAATTAGATTATCATATCTCAAGGGAAATGAATTTACAGAACCTATGAATTTGGACAAATTGAAGAAGTACTATGTTTAGTCTCCAAGCAGAGTATTAAATAAAAATGAATGAAAAATATAAAAATTAAAATCCTCGCTAAGTCAAAAACCCGAAAGGGTAGCTTATGCAAAAATTAGAGGTTCTCGCTAATTCGAAAACTCAAAAAGGGCGGCTTAGGCAAAAATTGGGGAAAAATAAAAAAAAATCCCTCTAAGATGAAAACTCGAAAGGCATCTTAGGCAAAAGTATGCGAGATTTAAGAGTTACGTTAGCTAGAAAACTCAAAAGAGCTAGTTAACGTCATTTGAAATTCTTATTGCCAATCCAATTGATCTTTGAGTAATTTTATATCATTTATCCCTTTTATGGTTAAGAATGAGTACATTTAAGTTGATAATGCTTGGGTGTGTGTATTCTTTTCGTTAGCTTATGCATTTGAATGTGTATGCGAAATCATGATGTTTGTTTTACAAGCAATAAACATGATTTGTCATTTTCTTGTACTCTTTTCTCTTCAATAGCCAAATTTCACTTCTTTTCATTTTATAGTTCATACAATAAAAGCTTACATCTTAAAAGCTTTCTAAAGCTTCAAGCTAAATCTAACCCCTAGAATTACTTTCACCACTTCCACTTGCTTCGTTGTGACCTTTTAACCAATCCTTGTACTCTTGAGTGGTTAAGAAGCCTTGATTTCTATGAATGTGGTATAGTGTAACTCTTCTAGGCCATAATTGAGTGACTATTACGATAAAAGACTTAGTGAGTGCACCAACATTAGGGAAATAAGACATATGAATAGGATGTTGTTTCAACCCTTGTTGTCTTGCAATCCTTGAAGGATGATAGAAAGAGCATTGCCTTAATCCAGCAAGAGCTACATAGGTGTGAAAACTCCTTGAGGATGCATCAGAAAAATTCCACCAAGGGCACACCCATTGCACATCCTTCTCACCCAAATCATGCATCCAGGCCACCCATTATTCTTTCTTGTTAAACCTTACCAAAATTCTCATTCTCATTCTCAAGAAGTGATTAGGCCTATAATTTTTTGAGAGATCAGAGGACATCACTCCCTTCAGCTTCTCCATAAGCCAAGCCTACAAAACACAAACATAAAACCACATTAGAGTGACAAAGTACAAAATTGGTTATCCAAAGTGGAAAATCAGTTATTGGTGTCTGAAAACTGGTTGTTCCTGCCTCTCAAACTAGTTATTTAGATGGCAAAACTGGTTGTTCAGACATGAAAATCAGTTGTTCATCTCTGATGCATAAAAATTGACCCTTACCTGTAAAACCAATGCACTTCCACCAAACTGAGCATTCCTATTGACCTTAACCTTGTCCAAACCATTCAAAGTCTTCGCTAAAACCACCAGAGCAACCAATGTTGGTGTCAAATTCATCTCAACATCAATTTGATTCGAAATAGATGACACATTTCCATCCATAAGCCCTAATGTGCTCTTGTCACATTCAAGGAGATAATAGCCAAGAATGATGCTTCCAATGATAGGAATTGGATTGCAAGAGCCAGGATTATCCTGAAGATGATGGATTAAGCTATAAAAAGAGATGAGAGAACTTGAAACAATGCAACCATTATCTTCATTATTGCTCGTGCCAAATAGATGATTCATGGCATGTACAACCACTAAGTCTAGATCCAGAATGGCCATCTCTTGTTGGGGAGATATTTTGATACCGAAAATTGCTGAGAATTCTTCCAAAGTCGGGCATAACTCCATTTCCCTAAACCTAAACACATGGAGAGTGGGATCTTAGAAAGTGAGAGCTCTATGAAGAAAGTTGTAGTCAAGCTTTTGGTTCATAAAGAACTTGAGATGATGGAGGTTGTATCTTTTGAGGTGTAACCAATCTTCATTTGTAAGAATATTGATGAAGCTTTAAATAAGAGACTTGGTGTTTTTTATGAGAAAGCTTTAAGAGTGTAGAGAATGCTAAGGGGCAAGGAGATGGGTGCCTTTTACATCATAAGAATATGTATTTTTATTCAAAATAAAATCCTAGGGTTTCTTGTCACCTTATGGGTAGAGTTTCAATGTCCTTTAGTCAAATATTCAATGTGGGGGACCAAAAGATAAGGTTCAATTTTATTGGTTGATGGGCGATTGTGAAGGGACCACAAGATGACTAGGATCTTATCCACACCTTTGTCTTTACTAAGGACTAAATTGAAATATTTTGCAAAACTTTTGATCAATTCCTTACCCTTTGTTGAGCCTAAATTATTATTCATTACCCTTTACCTTGCTTTTTAAATCATTTTTAGGGTTTTGTTATTAAATTTTTTAGAATGATTCGTCATCTCAAAGAAAAGTAGAAAGTAAATTTAACATGCTTCTCTAAATATATTTAGCAAGTGCAACATGTTCAAAATAACATTCTCAAGAACTATAAGTATGAGTTGTACAAGTAAGATAACATGTCCATAACTAGTGATTAACATCCTAGAATCTCAGTAAAGGCATAAAAGATGTAAAAGTTTAGGATACATGTGGGATAAATCGGATACAGACAGAACAAATAAGGAGTCTATCTGGTGCTACGACTCCTAGATAACTACTTCCTTAAATCTCGGACCTCTTTCTCATAATCAGTCATCCGTTGTTTCATCCGCCTATTCTTAGAAAGGAGCTCTTGTAGTTGAGACACAATGGGAATTAGAGTTTATATAAACATTCATATTTGCACAAGCATTCATAAATTCATACACACATGCATACATGCATTTATTTATTCATATTTGCATTAATACATTTACTTATTCATATACATACATGTATACATGCATTAATAATTGCTTGATTTACTTATCCATATTCATACATACATTGAAGGTGTTCATTCATATGCATATTCATGTGTACATACATATTGATTCTTACCAATGCTTTCTTCTTGACCCTAGAAACAAGATTCTTTACACTATATAATCCTCTCATCAATTTTTCCACTGATGACCTTTTAACCTGCATTAAATATGATAATTATTATCTTTTATTCACCAGTAACATAATTTTAAGATGAAGTTTCAGGTATCTTACATGAGTGGTCTCAGCAGGTGTAAATGCAATAGGCTGACATTGCAAAGTGGGAAGTTCCTCATAAACCTCTGCTTCATGAACAAAATTGAGGATTGGGAACTCTAAATTCACCTCTCGAGTGAAATCCCCAAGGATGACATCAATGCTATGACGGTAAAATGCAGCCTCACCCTGAGCACTAGACTCCGCACAACCTCTCTTGCGAACATGTAAACTTTAATAAAAAATAGATGCAAAAGACAACATAAAATGATGATAATAAAACAATACCTCAGAGCTAGTGGAATGAATCTCAAAAGGTATAGTGCTCGGACCAACTGGGTATACACTGTTTGGCACAACATGCAACATATGGGTCTAAATAAAATGAGTGTAAGCATGCTCCTCAAAAGGCTCTAACAATATCTCACATGGAAAGCCTGCCAAAGAAAGCTCCAAATCTCTACCACACATTGTCTTAGCAAAAGTCATAGTAGACGGTGGGAGGTAAGGTACACGTCAACTATCAAAACCAACCCACTAACGCCAAATTTTCTCACTAAGGACCTAGCTCCTACAGAAAAGACCCTCAAGCAGAATATGTTTTATCCGTAAAGCACTGACAAACCCGAGCATGCTAATATCAAGTTCAAATGGATCATGACGCAACCGTCAAATAAAGGTAAAAATAAGTAAATAAAGATAAGAATACTAATTATGTTTTCTTTTCTTTACAGGAACTTACATCATGAAAACTCAAGTTGTTCAAATGGCTTTTATATCAAGACAGATCCTTAGAGGTCCCTCTACGAGCATTCAGGTACCAACTCCTCAAGGAATCTCAAGGACATCATCATCCTCATACTCCATTTGTGGCGGGGGAAAGACTTCATACTCATATGCCCAAATTTGTGTAAAATGAAAAAATTGAAAATCAAACATGTAAATAAAGAATCAGAAAAAGCAGAGAGGTAGAAAGAACAAGGGTTTCCCTCTAGAGCTCTCCACAGAACACTAAGATGGCTATGACCTTGGAAAACCTTGTCCAAGCAACCATAAAGATGAGTAAGACCAACACCACCTCAGTTATAGCTACCAATTGCATCCAAGTTATGTAGAGCAGGCAAAAAACACAAATCTACACTACTCTCAATATTACAGAAGACATATGAACTAAGAAGAAAAAAAAAACACCAGGCAAGCTGGTAAACTTCAACGGCATTAGAGGGTGTCCAATCCTGACAGGCATCAAAAATCCTCGAGTACCGGAGCACTACTCCATCATGATAACCTAGTGAAGCAAAGGATGACCTAATAGTTGTGTGATGTATCTCTCACTCACACTATCCTGACGGGGAGAATACAAACAATAGTTAAAGGGTACTTCTACCCCAAAAAATGGCAAACCAGTGATCAGGTGGAAGTCAACTAGATCGATAGTGATCTCCCTAAAGTTAAAATGAAAGGTGTGTGTGGTGTTTTGCCACCTCTCAATTAGTGCCCAAAGTCTAACTAAGTTTCCAGTCTGGCAAGTTTCATATGGGAGGATGGATAGGAAATCATCAAATCCTATCACTGAGATCCAAATATGAACCGAAATTGGAAGTTCTTCATACCAAGCACATGCTAATCCAACATTTCCATTGCCTCTTATCAGTTCAGCTTTATCTATTAGAAACACCAAAACACCAGTAAATCAAGCCCTAGCCAATCACCACCTAAAAAGACCTAAAACTCATCAAAAATTAATGAACAATAGGTTTTGGGTTATGAACAACCGGTTTAGTTGTTCAATAGACAAAACCAGAAGTTCATGATTTGAATCAGCCCAAAAACATAGCCAAAACCGGCTATTGAGGGGGCAAAACCGGTTGTTCATGTGCCAAAATTGGTTGTTCATCATTTTTAGCCAAAAAATTCACCCAAACACATAAAAATCCAACCTAAACACTTCCTAGACATCAAACCTAGCCTAAATCATGATCGTATATGCATGGGAACTTGAAATTTCAAAGAAATTGCAAGAAAAACTAACTGAATCTGAGCAAATGTGCTTGTAAAGATCGTAGAGTAATGGAGGAGCCTCTCCTGGAAGCAATTTGATTCTTGGAACTTGTAATCCTCCTCGTTTTCTAGCTAAAGGATGCGCTAATTTTTGTCCAAATAGTGTCGGAGTTCTCTGTTGTGCCATCTGAAGTTTAGAGGATTTTCAAAGAGTTTTTGGATAAAGTCTTATCTATATAATAGATAAGATATGGATATGGGCAAAATTACAAAAATGCCACTAAATGTGCAAAAAAGCTTCTGACAAAGCAAAATCTCACTAGTAATTAACTCTTTCCTTTTTATTGCTGGTTTGCATCATACTTACTCAAAATAAATCTCCCCAGTTGGTTTTCTATCAAAATTACAGTCAGATTACAATTTATTTTCAGCTGTCTTTTCTTGTCTGAAGCCAAGTGTAGGCTAACAACAATTTCAATCCTGTTTGAAGCCCAGTGAAGGCTAACGACAATTTCAATCCTGTCTGAAGCCCTGTAAGCACCCAATGTCAGGATAGTCAAGTACGGATGCGACTGAGGACTCCAATGATGAAAATTTGTTGCAAATAGGTCTCCAGTATTTAAATTTTGAATCTCAAGGCTTAATTGCATTTTTTTAAGACTCAATTGTAACATTTTTTAAGGACCCAATTGTAAAGTTTCTAATTCTTTCAAGGGTCATATCGTAATTAAAAGTTAAAAAAATCACTGATCGAAATTAAATATTTTCGATCAAAAATATATAATTCCGATCAGAATTACATATTTTCAATCGCAATTATGTATTTCCGACCGAAAATACAGAATTTCGGTCGAAATTACACAATTTCGACTGCTGTGATTTTGATTTTTTTTTAATTTTTTTGTGAATTTTGATTGGTAGAAAAATATTTTGAAAATAAAAGATAAAAGATAAAAAAAAAATTTATTCCTGATAATCCATGATTATCAGGTTGTGTTTAGGATCAAAAAATTTTAAAAAAATAAAAAATAAAATTTTATCTTCTATGATTCAAATCACAGGAGGGGAGGGTTTCCTGAGTTTATAAAAACTCTACGCATTTTAATTTAAGACAAGGGGGCTCTCTTTTTTGAAAAAAAAAAGGTTTTAGACATAGAAAAAAAAAAATCTTCCCATTGTTCTTTACATTCTCTTCCAAAAAAAAAAAAGAAGATGAGTTCTAAGAAATGCAATAAGCCTAAGATCAAGAAAATCAAATCTGCAGATCCTATTTCTAGACGGTGAATCAAATCAACTCTGAGGAGCAATCAAGACTGCATCCATTCTCATCTTCTTCTACTCCTTTCTTTTTAATTATTTGATTTTAATTTTATTTATTTTTCTTTAACTATTAATCTTTTTAGTTTCCAATCAAAAAAATCAATTCCAATTGGAAGTTTAATTTGTTGTGTTTTTTTTTTTCTGGTTTTCTTTTCTTCTTTTGGGTCCAACTTTCATTAACAATTTCTTTATTTCTTTTGTTTTATCATTACCTTTTATTTCTTTCTTCGTCCAATTTTTTTCCTTATTTATTTAGTTTTGTTTTTCATTTGATTATTTTAATAGCATTTTTTTATTCTCTCTCTAAGCTGTATAATGTAAGTGTTGTTGTGTTTGTGTGCAAATGGCAGTTGTTGAATCGGTGGTAATTTTTGATTCAGTTCCAT